>JBCJKH010057787.1:36463-47888 GCA_039877255.1 Loriculus beryllinus
CCTATTGGAAGTTTAATATCCACATTAAATTTATGCACTGCTGCTCTCTTGCTTCCTGGCCACCAAGGCCTACAGCAACCCTAACTATTCTATGACTCTATGATTCTATGACTGCAGTGAGGCCAGGATGTGTCACACCGTACGTTGGCTTCCCAATGCAAGGAACAGCACTGCATGCTAAGAAAGACCTGGACTCTTTTGGGCTCATTATTTGTTTCAAAGATAAGAAAACATCCAAATCCAGGGCTTGTGGTTAATACAGAGCTTGTAGGAGTGAAGTTCATTTTTCCTAGAGCTATCTTACTTATGGAAGAACTTCAAGAGTCCTTTCCACAGCTTCCTTGAATTTGTTATTGAAGGTTTCCTGAATTATGCTTGCAAACCTCCTTAAATCAGATCACAGATGGACCACAAATGCCGTACTATTGAAGTTGAAGGACACAGCTTACTTTCTGGGGAATAACGCACTGCAGTAAGATGATACAGAATAACTAGGATGATTTTTGTTTTGTCATCTTTTAACCATGTTTCCTTCAAAGCTTCCATCCACAACATAACATTCACCCACCCCCGTAACTAATTCATTATTTTACAGCAAGTAAAATCAAACAGGAGACAAAATGACTGTTGTTTAGTGCCATTAGTTTCAATGGCTTTACACAATATTTGAGTCATTGGCTCGCCTCTTGCTTTGGAGGCATCCCAAATCTGGATGAATCTACACACGCATTATAAACCATCCATGGGGCCAGGCCAGGCCTGCCTAGCAGATGGAGGTCCATATGCTTTGGCTCTGCACCCATATGGAACACTAATATGCGGTCCAGGAACAGAGCATGCCTCTTCTCCTCTTTTCTAGCAATCTCAAATCCAAAGTCATTTTCAGGCAGGAGCAGAGTTAGGCAAGTTCACATAGAGCCTGTGCAGCAAGATGCTACAAGGCTGATTGTCCAAGCACAATATTTCCCTTGCTCTGTGGTTCCTCTGAAGCCTAAATTGCACCATTCTCTAGAAAGCAGTGTCAGGCTTTCCAGAGTGCTAGTTAAAAACCCCGTTACATCCCTACAGTGTGCTTTAACCTTTGCTGCCTGGATTGTGCAAGAGCATGGAATGCTTCATCCGCCCTTGCTGGAGATGATCCCTGAAGCAACCAGACCAGCAAATAGATGTGGATGTTGCACAACGCCTGGGAGGTTTTGTTTGCTGGAGGCACAGGATTAGTATCAGATGGCCTGCCACCATTTCAGCATAGAGAGACTTGACTTATACTGCTGGCTGCACTCCTCCAGCAGTGCTGGTAGGTTTATTCTGGCACTATGAGGGGGGACAACACCCCAGCTGCTTTTTGGCATTCTCCTGGTGCCTAATCCTTGCTCAAACTCTGTGTTTTTCTCATCGAAACAGTGCAACAGATGCAGTTCACCTCTGTTCTGAGCTTGTGAGCAGTACATTCAGTCCTTGCACTGTGCAATCTTAAGGAAGGTTGGTGTCTCCTTTAAGGCGTCATCTTCTCAGCCATCCCTGCCATATACCCTCCTCTTGTCCTGTGCCTTTTTCAAGCTGTTGGAGATAGCTGCTGCTGGCTGAGTGCTGAGGATTCTTATGCTAACCAAGAAAGAGATATTTCCATCCAGGCTGTTACTTCATGTTTGCTCTCAGCTCATGCACAAGGTCATGAGAGCATCACAGTGGGAAGGGTTGGTGGGTGCTGATTGCACTTCTTGTAGAAGTGCTTGTAGATTTGCTGGGAGATGACGTTAAGCAGCTAAATGCATCTGCCTTCAGCTGGATTGTAAATGTAATTGGCATGTGATGGCTTTGCTCTTGTATCGGGTGAGGTTTGATGGAGCTGTACAGGAGTTATTTCCAGCTGGAAAAGGAGCTTATTATGGAAATGGAATGCCTTGACATTGCTAATACTAGGAGAAAAGTCCATCCACTTGGTAGTATGATTTCTTTTGATTATTATTCAGGCCTCTCTCTGAGGTCTTTCTCAGTCATTTCTTTACATACATGAGTGATGTGCAACTGTCTGAGGGCAGAAACAAGTCATGTAGTCCATTCGCTCTCCAAACTGGAACTTAAGCTGGGAATGCTGCGGTATCCACAGTGATGAGATGACCCAATGTAGAGTTTGGATACAAGACATCCTAAGATGGTACTGGAATGGCAGAGGAGACTTGCCAGCTTGTGGGTACTCAGTTGTTTTCATAGGGAAAAAATAAGATTAAATAGAGGTGAAGAGCAGGAAACCTAGAAAGGATTTGATGTAGTCAAAAGGGGGATCCCAAAGTGAAATTCTGCTGTCTGATGCCAAAGGCACCAAGGTAACATTTAGAGCTGAAAATAGGTGTTAATAAACCATTCATAAATGTGACAAGTCTAAAAAGAAAAGCAACTAAAACACAGAGAGAGCTGAGAAATGTGTGGTTTAACAAAGCATTCCCTGGAGACCATGGTTATGCGCCTGGTTTTACCTCCAGACATTGAGGGGCACTCTGGAGTAAAACCACTTCCTGCCATCCCCTATGGGTCTCTCAAAGCTTTAAGCTTTAATTTCCATAGTTTCAAGCCTCTCTAGCATGAAATAGGATTCTTTAAATCTTTAAAGGGACTGGTGATCAAAAAATAACATCTACGTCTCAAGATCTGTAGATGGCTTAATCTTTCTTAGGCTGCTTTGCACAAAATTAAAACTGAATTCCATTGACTGAAATCATTTGTGCCCTTTAAGTGAGACTGTGATGTCCACAGTGTTCACTGTTATTCCCAAGCAGTATCCAAACTGCAATGCAAAAATGCACACAATTTTCATTGCGCCTTCAGAACAAAATGTTGTGTCTTCCTGGTTTGCAAGACCGGTGTCTTAAGGAATAAAAAAAGAAGATGATTCAGTAGTCTCTTGGCATTAAACTAAAACCCCCTCAGGCAGCTTGAAATAAATGAGAAAAAGAAGTAATTTGATTCACAACGCCTATTTGCACTTTGTTCGCTTATTACCTGGGCTGTGACTGAAGCAGAGGATTGGTTATTGACCCTGCACCAAGCCTTGGCTGATGAAGCATTGAGGGGAAGGTGATTGTCCCTCCTCCATCCCATCATCCATCATTCAGTAGCTTGGGAGGGAAGTGGTTGTTCTGCCAGTCCTGCCTGGGGAAGGGGCTGGGGATGCAGTAGGCAGCTGGGGTCCTGAACCATGGCTCATAGGAGCTGCTGCAGCTCGCCCAAGTCAGCTTTAAATAAGGCAGAACAAGCATTAGTTATAAGTGATTTTGGCAGCACGGAGCCTGCGGACTCTGCAGCTTGACCAGAGGAGCTGTAGACTGTGCCAGTGCAAGATAAAGGCAAGATCTCCCCCAGGAGAGCAACGGCCACGTCACTGTAGATACATAGATGCTGTGGTAGGAAGAACAAAACTGCTGTGCTGTTGCATTCCTCCTCAGCACAGCTTTGCAGCACACACACCGAGCAACGAGCACGGAATGAGCTGAATTAAACTTCTTGTCTGAACGATCCTTGTTCAGCCTGCGCAGGTCTGTAATGAGGGGTGCATTCACCAGGGACCAAAATCACTGGAGTAATCCAGGAGAGAGCAAAAGAGGAGCGAGCAGCCCGACAGCGTTTGTGAGGGCAGTGGTTTCATGGCAGGGGCGGCTGTTAGCCTGGGGACACAAAGAAGCATGTGGCAGATCTGAAGGCTGGGATGTGAGCAGGCAGACCATGGTTAAAAAGCAAAGCAGACCAGGCAGCTGTGCTTCTGGCCATGGTGTGGCTGTGCCAGAAGACAAGAATCCTATCCCCAAGCTGCTGTGAAAAGAAAATGCACCAGAGGCGCATGGTGAGGAAAAGGATGGGTTTAGCCAGAGTCGTCCATTAGATTATTACCCCCCAAAACCACACTGGAAACCAGTCCCAAACTACGGGCTTAACCAGGTAGAGACTGAAATTTACCTCCATTTTACAAGTTTAGGTCACTTGTTACCATCTGAAAGCCTTTTGGCACAAATATGGCTAACATGGGATGGGGTTGCCTACCTCAGAGCCACCAGCATCACCAGTTTGAGCTGTCCTCACTGCTGGAGGGAACAACGGGATGGAGGAGCAAAGACCAAAAGGAGCTACTGCTGTTGTTTAGGGCAGTGAAGTACATCCATGGTGCAACATGTGCATCCCTGCTTCAATAGCATCAATACTCTTTTTGCTTCACTCCTGATGACAGGAGAGCCTTAATTGGGCATGAAGAAACTCATCAAGCAGCAGCCTGGTGTGGCATCAGGTCCCCATAGCATCTGGCAGCCGCCGTGCTGCTGCCCTGTGGCTGATCAATGGCTGGTGCCTGCCCCCAAATAGCCCAGATACCATCCACTTACCACCAGCACTGCTGTTCCCTGTGCAGAGCAGAAGGTGGACTTGAAACTCTGCTCCTGCTGCTCCATGGGCTTTACAGCTTGAAGAGTTGCAGGGATTTGGGCTTGGTAGAGCTATTTTCTGGAAATAGAGATGACAAAGTGCATTTCCTACCCAAGGAACTGCTCAGAGAACCGGACCAGAGGACTTAACACAGCTCACTAAAGCAAGGAGACATTTCTAGGTGTTTCTGTGCATATAACTCAGCAGGGACCAACCTGCATGGCCGTGAAGTGAAATGGGAGCTCAGCCATTGATTTCAATAGCTGCAGGGTCTTTGCTCTTGGTTTAATGTATTTTTAAAGCAGGGGTGAGCAGGACCCACTCTGGAAATAGAAACATCACCAGCAATTTCATCTCCCTGAATAATTTGCCTCTAACTTGCCTGTGCTTTGATCCAGCAGCTGCTTCAAGGGCACTAGAACACTTCTTCTCCCACCCCTTTTTCACCCCACTTGTGCTGCTGTTGGACTCAGCTCAGTACTCTATGTAGGCACAGGGAAGACATCCTGGTGGCTTTGGATGACCCCTGGCAGAGCACTGACATCCACCCCAGAAGGGCAAATAAGCCCATCCTTCCCCTCTCCTTCACTGGCAAAGGAGGTTTGAGGACCTCCCATTTAATCTCATGGCATTTTATGGTCTTGCCCCCATTCTCACCCTTCTGGTCCATAAAAATAAATACAAAACAAACATAAACCCCTCCACTTTTATTTCATTTCTTGTATTTTTATTTAAAAAGAAGGTTTGCTAACAGCAATCAGTACCGTGCCCAGGCCCCTCAATACAACAGTTGGCTTTAGCAGTCCCTCCACTGTGCTAGGGATAAACCAGGGAATTATCCAGTTTTAACAACCACTCCTGAATCATGGGAAGCTCCTTGGGATTGCAGAACTACTTCCACCTTGCAGTTTTACTCTGTCTCCTACTGTCTCAGGACACTCCTATAGCTTACACCAAGGTTCACAGCCAGGTTGAGCTTTATCGTGTAATGAAACTCAAGCAAAAAAGATAATTAAAAAAGTGCCAGGTTTTAGGAAAATACATAAAAGAAATCATTTTCTGGAGTTGGAAAGAAACATCCCCTCGGTGGCAGATTAGCCCACATTTATCCACTATAATGTTGCTTATACCTTAATCTTAGGCATCTTCATCTGACACTAATTAGCAGGCTGGAGGCTCCTACGGGTACAGTAGCTTTTACATCCCAAAACATGAAAGCGAGCTCTTCCTTTTACCACTTGAAACACTCCATTTTTTAAAGAGACAATGTCAAGTATTTCAGCCCCAAACTGTACGCTTTTTAACCTACAAAACACAGCAGTAGGAGGAGGCACAAAGGTGACGATACCCAGCCAGGAAAGCACCGCAGCACGCATCTGAGGCTTGCCTGTGTAGTGTTATTTATTCTCCTGTAAATTAAACCCAAACTGTACTCACTGAACCCCGGACTCACCTGCATCCTGGCACTGAGTGCTAATTAGGAGATAAACAGAGCAGGCTACAGAAGCAGAAAATTAAACAGGCTAATCAGATCAATCTAGTTACTTCGCCAAAACCCCCCAAAACTTAGCGAAAAGCAAATGTGCTTATAAAAGCTCCTTTATATTTTGGAATATATGTTCCAAATATATATATTCCAACACCTATTTGGAATATATTCCTTTATAATGGGAAAAGATTATTTCTTTGACATTCATCACTAGGCAAGCATCCCACCAAGGTCTATCTGACATCCGATTTAACTGTTTAGAGTAAAAGCTAATCAAAGCTTGACAGGAAGGACAGAGTGGGACTTCAGGAGTGCAGCGCTGTGTGCTGGTTCTTGGTGGGGAAAGAAAATAAAGCATTAGAGTTGACAAAGTCTCTTGAAGTCTTGTGGTCTTTCTGCTTGGCTGGGTCTCAGGCCTATCGCCAGTACTTCAGTGGTTGTTTCTGGAGGGGGAGAGAAGGCAGGCTGCTTAGCAGGTAGCATTTGGGAATTAAGAGCTATATGCACTTATGGTTTTCATGAGCCCTGACAGATGTTGAGTGTCTTCGGCTGTGGCACAGTAAGACACTTAATACTGATGGTGCCAGTTTGCAGCAGCGAACCTCTTCTCTGCCACGTTCCAGCATCTTGGCTCCTTTCTAAATTACTCCTTAGAAAAGGAAGAGAAAAATACATGCTCGGCATCCTCGTTGCCATCCGCCTGGCTCAATGCCGATGTGCCCGTTCTTCAGAGGCCCTTGCATCTCCTCTCTGAGCAAATGTCACTAGGATCAGCTTAGGACTGCTCCCCACCACCTCCTGAAGATCAAGCTGCAGCCCTGGAGGCTTCACCCTCACCTCTCTGGAGGCTGTGCTCGGCCTGGTGGTCCATGTTTTGGATGGAACTGTGCACCACTGCCGGGCACTGATCCCTGCTGGGCAGGAGACAGGTCCTGCTTGGTTCCATGGGCAGTCCTTTGGCTATGAGAGCCACCAACAAACCTTCCCTGCCCACCCCGCTCCCTGCCCCTTTTCCCCTCCCCACCACAAGCACGGGGCCAAGAACGTACCTTGCTGCATAGCGCCGGCATCCTTGGCCAAACAAACTAACTACCAACCTTGGACCAGTCACGACAAACGGCTTAACGTTTACCCATCACCTAACATACCCTCAAAAACCAAGGCCACCTTCACACCTTTCGGATGTAGGGCGAGCCCAGCAAGCCCATGGCAAGGGGTCTCACCCAGGCCAGTCAAGTCAGATGCTCCAGCATCTCTCCTGCCCCTTCCTTGGTGAACACCAAACAGTTATAATACTCAGGTCAATATATATAGGTACCACGTATATATATTTGTGTCGCTGTTCTGCGCATTGACAAAGACAACCAACCCCACCAGGCACCACTTGTCCTTTCTGCCCCCTCCCCTTCTTCCCATGGCTGTGCAGGAACGTGGCCGGGGACCACCCTACGTGGCCCCATCACACTCCCCCACAGTCAGCTTCAAGGCTCCCTGCTGGTGCAGCGTCTTTAAGGCTTTGAACTCCAAGGGCATGGTGTGCGGGCTGGCCTGTGAGGTGTAGCCGTACTTCAGGCTGTCGTAGTAGTGGTACTTGACAGGGTGTTGGTTCTGGTCCAGGGGAAAGGGCCAGAAGCCATAGAGATAGATCTGGTTGCAGAAGCGAGTGGCTAAGGTGTACATGAGGAGGCCGGTGGTGGGTCGCTTGATGTGCACCTTGTTGGTTAGCCAGTACCTGCAAAGGGAGAGTAAAGCGTGTTATTCCCTCTGCACATGCATTTTATCCTTCCAGCCTCTGACTGAGATATATTGGTGATTCAAAGTGAGAGGTTGCTGACTAGAAGAAGAGTTCTCCATGCCAAGAAAAAGCCTCTCTAGGGATTGCATGAATAAGCATCCTCCTGCTCTCTGTCTTGCAGTTACATCACACGTGTTGCTATGGCATTGAAGCATCTCATGCCTAAGCAATCCTTTATGGAAAACAAATTGCTTGCAACAGCGGCCTTCACTACTTCAGCCTACAATTATTTTCCAATCAACCCAGGAGATCAATATCACAGACCAAACCATCCACATGTCAAGTAGACTCCATCAACCCTCGAAGCGGACACACTCATACACACATGCTGATGATTTTCATCGATGAATGAAGATTTTTACTCTGACAGTAAACACAATAGGGCTGTAAAATCATTTGTCTTGGAATAAAGGGTCACCAGGCTGAAAGAGCTAAAACACACTGCTGTGTTCCCATTAACCCAGCGATTGCTGCTGTGATCCTGGAACAAAACACATCACCACACTCTGCAACATCAGTTCATGAGACACACAGGATGGAGTACCATAGTATATAATAAGCAATACAGGGGTCAGCTGTACTCTCTGCTGAGAAGTGGGTTAGTTTTTATGAGGAGGAGGATGTAGCGATGCACGAGCATCAGCAGTTGTATTTTGGGCTGCTGGTAAAAGTTGCTGCAGCATCAACATCCCATAAGAAGATTTTCCATCACCCAGTGTTTATTGCAATGGCAACTTATGCGGTTTGCTCAGCAAGAAAACACCGTTAGAGCAGCAAAATCAGAAAGAACAAGGTAGATGCCCCCTCCAGGGTCCACTCCTTCTCCCCCAGCAAGTCCAATGCTGGTGCTGCCCCACAGCAGGCAGGGCTAATGCAGGCAGCGCATCCCATTGCTGCCCGTTCAAACCCATGGATTATCTTTAATAGATATTTCAAAGGGCTTGCGTTTACATTCAGCCTACAATTATCTTCTAATCAACCCAGGAGATCAATATCACAGACCAAGCCACTGCAGCACTTTGGATAAAAGGTGAGGAAGTGGAGGGGAGCACGCGGCATTTCTGTGCTTTTTCCAGAGTTTTGGGATGTTGAACAAGGATGGGGAGCCATGGAAAGTGTTGCTCCTCATCCACACTTTCTGCTGGGCTACTGAGGTTCTGGTGCTCAGACAGCAGGAACCCTTGGGAGAGCTGAGCTTTAATCCTGCAAATTAGCTTTTCATGAAAGCCATTAAAATTTAGCAACGAAGGCACAAAATGTACTTGCTTGCTCTCAGCCAGATAAGAGAAAAATTGACTTTTCTGGGAAATCAAATTCTGGAAGCAGAGTGACCGCCTGGCCATGTGCAGGAAGGTCACGCCAGGGTTTATCAGGGTCCCAAACCCCAAGGGTTTGGGGTTAAAGCGCCTGCAGCTTTACCAAAGGGTGAGTATGACATTTTGGGAAGGAGGTCTCCATGCCAAACTTATCTTGGTATCCAGCATGAAAAAGGAGCAAGAAACAGGGAAAACCAGTATCTCATTGGCACAGCATCAGCATTTTCTAGGCTAGCCCAGTTGTATGTGTTGTGCTGTAAGGACACAGCAAAGCTCACTGTGGTGTCAAGGCAATCTTCTCCCACAGGTAGCCATAAAACAGCCTCCTTGATGAGTTTATGGGTAAGCACATTAGACCCCTGGTGTGTGGAGAGAAATGGGAGATTATCACAACCATTTAACACTGTGAATTAGGGTATCTTCATGCAGCAGGGAAACTACCTGGGAAGAACTGCCAAGCCACATTAACTGGCTGGCTTTTGGGGAAGACAACTGCCCGGGCTTGTCTTGCAGCTGCTTCAGCCTTAAATTGTCCTTTTATCAATTTACCAGCTGGAGCACAGGCAGATACTGGTGACCTTAATCCTGCCCAAAGTATTGACTTCTGGGTTTTGCCAAGAGGCTGTAAAAACTCTATGAACACACAATGACCTTAACAGCACGATGAAGTGACCTTTGCAAATGGGTACAGGACATTCATGTGACCACCAATTTTTCAAGTGTATTAAGGATGACAAAACCTACCTGGATGAAATACAGAAGTGCCCTACAGAAGCACACTGTCCTCTGCTATCCAGCCTTACCAAGACCAACAAAGCGTGTGCAACTGGTACCCAAAAGCAGCCTTACCAACACCATACTTGGATACTTGTGGATACGCACACACAGCTAGTGAGCACTCACCCAGTAATTCTGGGGTGGGAACAATTAAAATTCAGTTTCTTATAACACAAAGTAGAAAAACCTGGCTCTTTTATCTGCATTTTGCTCTACTGCAGACATGGTATTGTGAAAATGAGAAGGATGATAAACCTTGCTCCTACAACACCATAAATTCTCACTGCTGGCTGCAGCTTTGGGAGGAGGTGATGGACTCCAAGCTGTCCCAGCCCACACACACAGATGACATACATAATATATACTGCCCAAACCATAACACAGGTCATGCCACAGCACTTGCAATTTGTTTCCTGCACAGTAAAGGTGGGAAATCCTCCGGTGAGGTCTGGGGAATACAGTTTTAAATGACTGGATCGTGATAGGAGTGTGGGAGCTCTGCAGGAAGATCTCCTTCTTTCCTCTCCCACCGCTGGCCAACTGAGACAGTGGCCACGTTCCTGGTGCAGGAAAGAACAGCTGGGGATGGAAATAAAACCTAATTAATTCTGTAAATCCGAATGAGGCTGTCTGGGCACACATGGGATGCTGTGTCAACAGCACACCTTTAATATGTGAGGTCCAGGATTTTAATTAGGAGGAAAGATAATCTTGAAGCAGACAGTAATTATTTTTCAAATTGGCTACACCAATCACCATAACTATTAACTGCATCACTTTATGGAAACAGACAGCAATTAAAAGAGAAGAGCAAAGAGCAGTCCTGAAACCCAATCCCTCCTTCCTCAGAGCCATTCTCACAGCACGGACCTCCTTCAAAAGATGGTGCAGTGTTGTTGCTGCAAATAAACCCTCAGGGGTGGAAGCAGCCACAGAGATAGGCTGGTGCTTGAGTGGGATGCAGCTATGAACAAGAACCGTGATGCTGGCAGGCAAAAATTGTCCAAGACAGCTCTTGGTTTGGATCATGATAGTGACAGATAGAAAATGTCATCAGATGTTCAGGGCTATCTTTCGTGAGAAGGCAGCCTACACATAAGCTTTAGTACCTATCTGAACTAATACATGATGGTAGCCAAGGACAGAGGCTTCAGGAAGGGAAGCTCAGTCTCGTCCTGAACAGTACGTGGTTCTGGTTGCTCCTCAACAACATCAATTTTCCAACAGGTTTCCAAGAGGCTTATGAACTCTCCTGAGCAGAACCGCACTGCATTGCTACCGCCTGCCCAGCCACCAGTGTAAGCCTCCTGTGAGACAACCAGTGCATTTGGACCTTAAAGCACAGTGGGAACCCTTTAGGAGATAACTCCAGGAGACAAACCACTCTGAAACTGCCCCAGGAAGCTGCAGCTCACACTGAAGGTGGCAACTTCCACATTCCACATCTGGAGCATGCACCCCACCGCACTGACAGTATAAGGGCTTGTAGCTACAGGACAAGGGGGAATGGCTTTAAGCTGACAGAGGGGAGATTTAGACTAGACACTAGGAAAATTCTTCTCCGTGAGGGTGCTGAGGCGCTGGCACAGGGTGCCCAGAGAAGCTGTGGCTGCCCCATCCCTGGCAGTGTTCAAGGCC
>JBCJKH010057787.1:58535-74944 GCA_039877255.1 Loriculus beryllinus
CAACTAGGTGCTGTGGTTTGGAGATGATCACTGGGAACCCCCAGCTTTTAACCCCTGCCTTAAGGAGCAAACCAGCCCCAGCACTTCAGTGCTGCTTACATCAAATGGCATGAATTAAGGGAGCCTCCGAATACTTGATGCCAGCCAGCCACTCTCCAAAGAGAATATCCAAGCATCTCATCAGAAGGCTGTGCGTGTATCTGCAGCCCCAAAAAAACCTTCACACTTCAGAGCACTCTGAAAAACATACAGGCAAAGCACTCACTATCAGCTAAAGAGAATCTCCCTCTCCGATGCAAAGGGCTTCTTCCAGCTGGGAAATGGTTTGTAAATACATACACATAAAAAAGCACGTAAACCCCAAGGAGGAAGAAGAGTAAGGGAGCTGGAGCAGAGTTGGTGGCCCAGGCAAGGAGCTCCCATGGACACGCTGTGGCTCACACTATGTAATGTTTTGGAAAGGCAAGGAAATGTGTCTATAAAAGCTGGCTGCCAGTGTCCTTGTTTGTGTTTGTACAGTACCTGCCGGTCGAGGCTGTTGGCTTTGTATCCATTGTGTATTTTGCTGTATTACCTTGTGTCTTGCAAAGCTTATAAAAAGGTGTCAAAAATCACAAGGGAAACATGGTAAGGGAATCTTGGGAATAACTAAGGTTTTTTGCTGGTTTTGCCCATTTTCTGTGCTTTGATCACTGGTGTTGGCATCATCACAGAATGAGATCACCCCTCCTCGCATGGCATCACTAAGCTGTGCAACTGGGCCGCTTGGTAATGCTGGGCTGAGAAATCATTGTGAAAATCACACTGAGAGACTCTGAACGAAGCTGTGATGCCACGAACTGACTGCAATGGAGCAACGTTACTGAAGTGCTTTACTATAAAGCCAAATGAAGTTCCAATGTCAAAGACAGCGGTTTCTCTTCTAACATCGCTTAGCAAACCTATGAAAATGGCAACTCCAACGCTGACTTATTTTCACAATAAGTAACTCTCTGTTCCTCATTCTCTCAATCACCACAACTTGCAGATCCTTGGTTATTTGCAAATGATTATTGCACTGAGATGGAGGAAGGAGGGGGAGAAACGATTAAGAAAATGCAAAGCAGAAGTGAAAAGAAACAGATATATTTGCTAAATAAGAACAGCACTATCCAGTGAAGAGGAGAAGCAGATTAATAGCTGCCTTACAGCAAAAACAAATGAACACAAAATCTAATTTACAAACCTATTAGATTTGCTATGTAAGCTGTTCACAGCTGATCTGATTGTACCTCTGCCTCCAGAACTCCTGCAAGACAAAGAAAATGCATTATTTATAAACCCAGCACCTCTTTGCCAAGCATTGTTCAACAGTCAAGAGATCCTGCTCTGAAGGGCTCTGAACGGAGACACTGCTGAGCCAACCTTATCCCACCCCATCCAGGAGGGATGAGTCCTCATGCCTGTGAAGGGCTTTCCACATCCATCGTCATTGCTGCCCTACTGTGACCGTAAAACCATTCCCACAGAAAAGCTCCTAACCACCCCAATTAATAATACTTGTGCAATCCAACCAGCCATCAAAGACATCTGGTGTCTGTCGTCAAAGCAGCATGCAGCATACAGGTTGCATTAAATACATCTCTACATATTTATTACGAGTCAGGTGTCAGCGGTGCATTGAGAAGGTCTCCTCCATCCCCGGGTTGCCAAGGGACTTTCCCTATCCTTTTCAAGTGGGGACTGAGCTGAATGATCTGGACCGGATTCCCACCACTGTCTTCTTGGGTTTCCAGCTGAGACCTCCCAACATCTCCAGTGTACCCAGACCAATCCACCAGCCTCTTGAGTCACCTCATCCTCACAGTGCACCATCTCCCAGCTCCCACTGACCCAAACCAGACCCAGAGCCCCATTCCAGCCTGCTCCAACTCCTGAGTGCCCTGAAGCTCCTTGTCCCCACCTTTGGTGTTACCTGGCTGAAGCTACGAGGCCAGTTCACCACAGTCATTCACACGCTGGAGCTGAGATCTGAAGTGACATCCTTGTCACTCCCATGGCTTAACACTACTGCAAGAGGACAGGTACCAGACCTGCCTGAGCAAGACCTAAGGGAGCAGACAGCCAAACTTTCCAGTACCTGTATAGTGCTATAATGAAGAATAGATGGGACCAAGACTCTTCAGAAACCACCACCACCCATACAGCCTGTGAAATTTCACTTAGAAATAAACACATACAAGTATTGGTCTGCATGTACTTGGCTGCAGAGCCCCTTCTTGCTTTAACTTGCTGTTTTCCAAAGGGTGACAAAGAACAAGTCACCCCCTTTCTGATGCTCAGTGGGACCTGGGCTCCTAGTCAGACACATTTTAACTACCATGTGCTTGTTGCTCTGCTGTACTGTTTCCATTGCACAGATATCCAAATGAACACGCTCATAAAGAGAACCAAATTTTCTTCCAGCAGAAATACTGCTACCTGGAAATATATACCTTAATGAAAATGCATCTCAGGAGCACGTATTTCTAGCAGTCCTGAAAAAAAAATCCCAAATGCATTAGACATAAATGAAAAAGAAATAGTGTGTGAACGTTTGGTGCCATCAGACTTGGGGAATGCAAAGTAAATCCCTTCGTTAGGCTGAGCACAGCCCTCAGCATCACTTAACATCAAACCTTTGGGACAACAATGGTTGTCCCTTTCCTCCCTCCTGCTGGGGACCATCTACAGCCAAATCACAGTGATTCTTGCTCCAACACTCTTCCCTCTCTTTTGGCAAACCTGAGAGTCTGTGAGCTGCTTCATTTTTTTGGTGCATCAAGGGAACAGCAGGACTAGCTTATTCCTAGAGCCTACTGGCATTTAACAACCTCTGCTTTAATGGGGTTCACCACAGGGTGTGGGAGCAGACTGGATTAGTGTGCAAGCCACGCATGCTTTCTGAGACGTCTCCTCTGGAGCCTTCCAAATGGGATTCACACTCCTTCACACTTGCCATACGACAGATAGGGACTGGATTAAGGGCTTAGAAAAAGAAATGCTGCTCCCTGAATAAGAGCTGGTTCACAATCTCTGTGAAGGGACAAGGAAAACAAATCACAGAAATTAAAAAGTGGAGAGGACCTGTTAGCTCCCACCTCATCCCTGTTTTGTGGCTATGGCAGGCCTGATCCGAAGCATCACATCATATTATTCAAATGCATTTATCCAATCTAGCTTTACATGCCGCCAGCGACAGGTCTGTGCATGTCTCCTCTTGAAATTAAGGCAGGCATCGATGCTGGACGTGAGGAACGCAGGATGAGAGCACATCTCCTAGTTCACTGTGTGCAGTGGTGGTGGGGAAGGGGATTTTACTGCTGAGCAGACCCTCAAGGGCAGTTTCTTTCCCCCTTATACACTGTGAAAAGCAAACGTTTTCAACATACTGTAACGCCAACAGAGCATGAAGTATTCTGCTGTCACACGTGAACATAGTAGAGAGAGCAGTGCTCTGCTGCTAGCCACCTTCCTATGACTTGCTCCATGGCACTAGGCTCACTGCTTTCTGGCTGGCAGCAGCCAGGATGCTCTTACCTTAGATGCTGGCAAAGCCACTGCTCCCTGTACCAGGTGGTACAGGGAGAGATGGTATCTCTCTCGAAGCCATGGAGCTTGTCTGAAGACGGGATATGATACTTGGCTGAAGGTCTTAGCTGGTTCAGTGAATCCTAAAATGCTCCTGTGGCTTCAAAACCATCAGCCTTTTGGCCTTTGTAATCTACACTGCAACTTCTGGATATCTTCCTTACAATCTCCCTTTGTATAGGTGAAGACAACATGCACTGTGAATCATAGAATGGTTTGGGTTGGAAAACACCTTAATATCATTGAGTTCAAACCCCTTGCCATGGGTAGGGATGCCTCACACTATCATACCATGGGGTGTATTGCCCTGTGCAGCACCCTGCTGAGCTCAGCTCAGCAGTGGATACCAGCCTGGCAAACCAGATGCTCAAAACACCCATAGTTTAGCCAAGCATGGTATTTCCTAAGGTCTACCATACTTCATTACCAACACAGCAAGCCAGTATCATCCTACTGCTTCGTTCCCCCCACCTGGGAAGAAGAGAACATTAAGAAATGAAGGACACTAATTAGAAGGCACACGTTTAGAGAAAAACCTCAGCCCATTTTATTATCCTTTCCTCACCTGGAGTTTCAAATCTTTTGGCTTCAAAAGGCAAAGAACAACCTCGATTAAAATTGCACAGATAGGCATTGATTTTGAAAAGCTTTCTAGTGCTACACCGTGTTTAGATTGAATTGCTTTATTAATCTGGTTGTTATCAGTTTGATTGTATAGCCAGCTCCACAAAGTGCCAACCTGCTTCCTAATCCTATTATTTACAAAACACTCTCTTTTTTTGACTTCTGTGAGGATGTTTTCCAGTGATAAATCACATCTATATGTGCTAATGCCATATTACTGGCTTATGCCATCCTTTCTCATTTTTGCTTTGAGATTTTCAAGCTGAATTTCCACTAAGATATTATATAGGTCAAAACATTCTGTGCTCAGATGTAAAGTGACACTGATTCACATATCAGAGGATAAAAAAGAAGAATTTTCTTATGGTTCAGGTCCAAATTTTCTTGGCTGCATAATTTCTGACAAATCAGATATGTGAAGACTTTTCTATTCACCCACTATGAATGGGCTGTTTGGGGATTTTTGCATCCCTTTTCATAATTTCTCACTTCTTAAATGATTCTCTTAATGATTGCTAGGTACGGTTCGGTCTTGCTTCCAGCAATTCCGATATGTGAAATCAAAGCTGCTTTGACTGAACAAGTAGGTCACACAGCCTCTTTGGGTGAGTGGATCTCTAAGAACAGGCTTTATGCATCCATATTCTTAGGCTTACAAATTCCAAGACCTTTTTTTCCATGGATATTTTACAATGCCCACCTCTGAGTCCTGCTTCCTGCAGCATCCGTTGCAGACAATACACATGGGAAGCCGTCATAAGAAGTAAGAGCTAGCCAGAAATGTCATCCATACCCAACCACCCATTTAGTCACACTTGTGGAGCTCATTCCCAGTGGAATAAAGCCTCTGCCTCTTCCTCACCTTGGGCAACCCAAGTCCTCCTCTTTTCCCTTCTCTGCATGAAAGAGAGATAATGATTCCTTGGATAAATTCTGCTTAACAATCCCCCATCTGAATTCCACAGAAAGAGAGTTCAGACTGCCACAGTTTTTATCTTGAGGGGTTCACATGATTAACACACACTAATTAAGTTTTCACAACCTGCTTTTGTGTTAGGTACATTTTATGACCCTTGTTTTACAGCTGGGATATTGCGGGGAGAAGTGGCGTGTCCCATAATACCAAGAAGTGACAGTCCCACAAGTCAGGACAGGAGCACTACTATGGGCTTACAGCACACCAGCCCTCTTGAAAATGCTGCTCTTTACTTGCTGAGAGTATGGCTCCTGCAGGGTGAGACGGTAGGATGTGTAACCCAATAGACCACAGGAATCAATCCATAAAGGTCTCACTGGCCTGAAAAGCACACGCAGCCATTGGTCTCCTGAAATGGCTGCAGGCGGTACCCATAAGGCAATCTGTATCTATTAAAAAAAGAAACCACCACCTATCTTTACTCTGCTTTTTAAGGGTTGCTCTGATGTTGTCCTCAAGGCCAGAATTGCTATTTTCTATCTGAAGGGCACATAAGCCTGCTTGGGTATCACCCTCTCAAAATCACTGCTCTACCTCCCCTTCCCAAGGCATCTGCGTGAGGAGGGGATGTGGCGCAGGATGCTCACAGCCCCTCCACAGGATTCTGCTTCATGGCCAGGCAGACCCAGGCACCGTAACGGGGGGACACACTGCCCAGCCACTGAAAAAGAAATACAAACACAGAGATCACACCCCTCCTCCCAGACTTGATGGACTCACTGCTGCAGACACTCACAGTCACATATAATCCCATGTGCATTCACGGGCACAAGCCAGACCTTGCAAAGTCAGGGACTAGCTAACACCTATCTGCACAGCACCGCGCTAGAGATGGGCTTGGATGCACTGACTGCCCTGTTAAGTGAGTGGATTAATTCTGCTGACTAAGAGCAGTGCAATCATTAAGCTAAGTCATGCCCCCGGAGTCCTCAAAGATGGGGCAGGATTCCCTCCGGCCAGAGCTATGCCATGGATCAGGATACAGGTTTTCACTCTCCCTTCTCTTCCCTGAAATTCAGGGTTTGTGTTGAAACCAGCAGAGCAGCAAATGTGATTCCAGTTGTCTGTGAAAGAGAAATAATTGCCTTCCAAGTGCCAACCTGTCCAGCCTGTCCTGAAGGGTGGAAAAGCAAAGGTGTCCCGAGAATCCAAACTGAGCAGAAATCCAGCCCAGAGGCTAAAAACCAGAATTTCTTGGGTACCATATCCTGGCTTTCCATCTGTATATCAGGTGTCACTGAAAAGATGGGGAAAGGCCACATTCATTGGCAGGTCCCCTTGTGGACTTCTCACTAGACCCTGAAGTGGTTTCTGCAGGGTTTAGGTAAAAGCCCACTCATATCCATAAAGTGTTCTGCTATCAGAGTCAAATTTGGAGAGGAAAGGTTTTGCTGCTGCTTAGAACTACAGAATGGTTTAGGTTGGAAGAGATCCTAAAGCTCAGCCAGCTCCAACCCCTTGCCATGGGCAAGAACACCTTCCACTGGAGCAGCTTGCTCCAAGCCCCATCCAACCTGGCCTTGAACACTGTCAGGGATGGGGAAGCCACAGTTTCTCTGGGCACCCTGTGCCAGCGCCTCAGCACCCTCACAGGGAAGATTTTGTGCAAATTAGAAACAAAAGCCAAAGCCAGGTGAGAACCAATGGGATGGGAGATGCATTCTGGAACCTTAAGACCATGTACTCAAACACACACCATCATGCATCCTCCCTAACACCGGCATTCCCCTACCCAGACATGCAGCTCTCGCAGGCTCCCTTCTCATCTTGCCTTCCTGCGTCACATCTCATAACACACCAGGAGGAGCCAGGACATCTGACACTTGCACATCATTCCCTGTGACATTTCATTAGCCATTTCCAAGTCTGTCATCCCAGGGGTGTGGAGGAGATTACAATTAAGAGGATCGGTGGCCATTGGGGTAAACCTGTGTACACACACGCTCCTGATGAGGAAGGTTTCCTCCACAGGGATTAATTGGGAAGACATTTCTAAAGCGTTTTGTCTGCTAGGATGAAAGATCCTGCAATACATCTTGATGAGACGTTTGAAATCACACTTCCATGTGTTTAAAATCTCACTTGTTCATATTATCACAGCTTGGCAGCCTGAGTGTCAAAAACTTCCTAAATATCAGGTGCTATTTTTACTGCTCCCAAGTTTCATTCTTTCTATTCTTTCATACTTCTGCATTTGGAAGAGTGTGCCCATATCATGGCATTCAGGAAAATCACTTTGCTCTGCTGGGGTTCTGATGCAGCTGCGGAGGCAGCGCTTGTACAACCAGGCCTGTGCTGTAGCATCTTCCAGCAAGCCAAGGAGACTTGGTGTAAAGGCACCAGCTAATGGTCTTGCTGATGTTAATTACTTGCTATTACCCACCATGGGGAACACAGATCTATCAGTCTCCTGCAAACCAGCCTTGCTAATTTGGTCACCTCCTCCCATGCCCCTGCATCCTGCAGGCTCCTTCCCAGGGACCATAACAAGATGGGAAGGTCAGAGATGCTCAGCATCCCTCCCTGCCAGGTGGTAACTGACTTTACATCAGCTCCTGTGGAAATGAGAGCAGGGTTTGGCTCTGAGATTTCTGCCTGGTTACAAATCACTGTGTGATCATCAAGGACACGAGAATCAAGACACATGAGTTCGCAAAACAGAGACACCTATTGCTGAATAGAGAATCAGCCAATTAGGCAGAAACGCTTATATGGCAAAACCAGTGAAGAACCAGCAGGAACAGCTCAGCTCTGATCACTAAAGGACATGAGGCAATGGGAGGGACACTTGTGGCAGCCTGCCACCAGGACACTGCTTGGGAATCACTGCACTGGGATAACCATAGCACCAAACCCAAATCCATGTCCCTGCCCTGAGCTACCTGCTCTGAAGGACCTGTAAGAGGCAGGATGATGCTCAGAGCAGCCTCATGATCACTGCTGCCCACCAGGAATCCCACGGTGCAGGCCAAGGGCTTCTCCTGAGCCAGAACAGTCTCCCTTGCATGTGTGGAATGTCAGGTCTCACATAAACACGCATTCACAATCACATCAGCACAACCTGACCCGATCACCCCATGATGCTGTTGTTTTATCACTGCTCTAAAGACAAAATGCTCACGTGCGCGCAGGGCTCAAATGTTACACATTTCACCTCCCCCCATCCTGCATACTAACAGGACCTTATTCTCTCCTTCATCTCATGTCTTCCATTAGAAGTTTACTCCGGCATCAGTTCACTTTCTTTGGCTGTGTTAATTAAACAGTCAGCAAAGAAAAAGACATTGAAGCAGGCAAAAAGGATCCAGTGAGGGGTTAGGGACTGGGGTGTGTGTGTTTGTGTGTTTAGCTTTTCCCTTCTGGAACAGAGAAGGAAAAAAACCTAAGAGCCCACTGAAGACCTAGAAAGGAGCTGAGACAAAAGCCTCACTGCTTAAAACCCAGATCTACACTAGACATTTTCCCTGAGATAATTTTTTCAGCCAACAGAGCAGAGCTATCAGGGAGCACAAACCGCAGAGCATCAGTTCTGCAGCAGATCTGTCACCCTGAGCATTCACATCCCAAAAGACAAAAATCCCAGTGGCTCCTGCAGCATCTTGGATGCTGTGTACCCTGGGAAATGGGAATGGTACAACATGAAAAGATATCATGTGTGAGGGGCTGCAGTTCCTCTGGCTCATCCTCTCATACACATCTCTCGCCTACTTTTCCCACCGGTCTGCTCAGCCCCTTGGAATACTCAAGATCTGGTTTCTTCTTTTTCTGTTGACGTGGATGCTGAGGACCTCTCCTGGGCATTGACATCCTCCTGGAGTGGTTCTTCTGCATGAACATCCTCAAAATAACATCTGGTGCCTACAGAAAGAGAGCTGGGAGCTCCTGGATGAGAGCTACACCCTGCAACCAGCAGCTGTCTGAGCTATTTCCCCACCTTTACAGACACTCATTAGCAATGGAGCCATGCAAGGACCTTCGCAGCAGTTTAGTCCCCAGATAACAACGTCCAGAAGCCAATAGTGGTTTCAGAGCTTGACCTCCTCTCTCCTCCCCTGGCTCATAAAGCCACACCATGGAAATACAGGCAGCAGTGAGGAGGAGAAGTTTAATGACCAACTCAAGCTGCTGTTCAACAGTTGAGTGTGCTTCTGGATGCCTGAAAAGATGCTGGAGATGCCTTATGGCGATGCTTAACCTTCTCAGGGGAATCACGTCCCCTGTTGTAGCTGCTGGCTGAGAGCTGAATTACATGTTTGAAGATGCCAGTAAAGCTTGGGCTGGAGGCAACGGGTCTCCGTGGAAGAACCATCCTTGGATTCCGAGCTGCCAGACACATGGCAATACCTGGGGGCCACCACAATGCTGTTTGACTGAGGGAGGCCTTGAGAGAGCACTTCAAAACTATGTTATGACTGTGACAGTACATGCTTTTAAAAGCAGCCCTGCTCATGGAGAGTGCTGGATGGGGACAGCGTGCCCAGCATGCTGATGGCCAGGCTGGGTATATTTCTGTTGCTTGTTTGTGATATCCCCAATGGATTTCTGTATGCAATAACAAGAACTTTACTTGCAGTAGCAGTAAGAAAGAATCCAGCACTTAAATTGGGAAAGAGCTGACCCGGTGCATGAGCAGCCACCTTGATGAATCAGAAAACCTCAGAAGGGTCAAGAGCAGGGCTGGCAGACTTAGTGGGATCAGGGTGATGAAGCGGCTGACTGCCTGGCAAAGGGGAGCATCCCTAAAGCTGATGATGTTTCTGCATTGCAGTGTCACCTCCGAGAGAGACCATCACTCCTGGGCTGGTGCAAAGACTCCAGACTGGGTTACATGATGACAGGACATAGATTTGTGCTGTGGCATCACTTGCTGCTTCAGGAAGACCATATTGGTCCCACCACCCTCACAGTGGGCACCTTAACCATGTGCTACCCTCCCAGCTCATCTTCCTCTCTACCCCCAGCCTGCCCTCTTACCCTGCACCATTGCCAATTCCATGGCAGATTTTGGCAGCACCATGCCCATCTCCCTAGATTGCCCCTTTCGCATCCTGATTGAAGTCATGGCTGGTAAGGATGCATCTCCCGAGGCCACCAACAACACCAAGGCTGCTGCTCAGCCAAGACAAGAGGTTCTTTATATATTTACAGTGGGAACACAAAGAAAACTCTTGTCTTGGTTTTTTCCTTCCCCCCTCCTCTTTTGTTTCTATTGCATAGCAAGGGGCAGCACTGCTGACACCAGCTTGCTCTGCTGTGGTGACTGCTGAAGGACACCTGAAGCTCCGCTCCTACAGTGAATTTACTGTGCCAGGAAACTCTCTCGTTTCCAGAGGCAACAGGGGACAGAAGCCAGAGAAACAGCAAAATAATTATTGCCTAATGTTGCAGTGTGGGTTTATTTCTTGCTGCTGAGGATGACCTAGGCCCAGGGAAAACAAATAACGGAGGCAATTCTAAGTCTGTCTTTGGAACATCTGTGTTTTTATAGCAACTGTGCCTGTAGATGTATTTAAGCAGTGCTGGTCTCAGGGATGAAAAAACAAAATACCTGTAGCCTCAAAGCTCAAGGAAAGATAAGGGAGCTCTTATTGAATGCTTTCCTGAAAGATCAAAAGCACATCTGGCATGCCAGTAGGCACTGAAGAACAGACGTCCAAGCAGGATAACTATGGTTGCTGCAGAGAATACAACAGAAAACGACCCCTTCCTCCATGTCCTGGAGAAGCCAGGAGAGCTCTGGGTGGCAGTGGGATCTGCTGTGCCACTGTGGCACCATCCCAGGGCTTCGCTCTGTGCCCATGAGTTCAGCAATAGCATGGAGGAGCGGGCACTGTACTGCTGATGGCTGAATCACTTAACCCCACCATTAGCTGCTCAACAAGCCTTTGCTAAATGGACCAACACCTGGAACTCCTTGTTCTTTGCAGGGAGAAAAGAAGGTTTCCCAGACTGGGATTGTGTATTTGTGGGCTTAGAGATGGGAAACAAAAAGCACACTTGGGCAAAAGAGAAACTTGAAGCCCTATGGGAACTGCTTTGCTCTCTTCATTGCTCTGAGGGTGGGAATTGGTAACGGCTTCAGCAACTCTGCACCTAAGAAACGCTGGCTGGAGAGGTGCATCCTCGTGTCACAGCTACCGCCCTCCTCACTGGCAAGCTCAGAAATGCCCTCCTTGAGGGCCTTGCTGCTGACAATCAGGACTGGACCAAAGAGCAGCTTTTCACTAAGTGCACTGCAAAGCCCCTAGAAGGGCTGTTTATGCTCATGGTGCTGGGTTTTCTTTTCTTTTCACTGGATTATCTGGGGGTTTGCTAGTCCTTTCCATCCTGCTGCTCCCAAGCCCTCCTGCAGGACGCCAGCTCCCTGCAGGTAGCACCGCTCCTGCCATTCGCTTGGAGGTAAGCATAAGGAAACAAACTACGGCTATTCATCACCTTCAGCCTGCCTTAGGCAGGAGCACAGGCGTTCTGTATGCATCTTTGTGGCAGCCACCCCTGCCCCTGCAGGAGGTGAAGGAGTGCTTCACAGAGAGGAAGAGGAACTCTGCAGCCTACCTGACACCTGCTGTTAGAGCTCAAGTTATTGTCAGAAGAGGTGCAATTAAAGCCAATACCAAGTGTTTTCTTACTCAAATCAGTGCTCCAACATTGCTTTTATTTTCAAGCCCGACGCATCATGGGGCTTTTGTTAGAGCCCTGCCATACCAAATGAACACAAAGGTCTCTCCACTGGCTCCATTTACATGAATAGTTACAGGGTATCTGTGGGCTTCTGTCCTGCAGAGAGCTGCTACTCCTCCAGACCAACCTGAGTAATTGTTGGCTTGCGTGCACCTGCTGTGTGAGTGCAAAAGAAGTAGTGTATGTTGGTCGAATACAGCGCCTTTTCCAACAAAACCTTCTGGTGCAGAGCAAGTCTTAGACTAACTCTGGGTCAAGCGCAGTAAATCACAGCCCGAAACATCTACGCAGGACATTTATACTCCCTGGACCAACCTTGACAAGAAGCGTTATGACTACAGCATGCTACAGACCACTCAGAGCAAGCACATCAGCCACCATAACGGGTGCAAAACCTCTCTGTGGCATTTCCGAGCCTTCGAGAAGCAGGCGTTAGGAAAGGGCATGCATGGAAAAAGCAGCAATTTACTGACAAGCTTCCAGGCAGGCTGGAAATATGAGATGCTCCTATTCACCACGTAAAAAAGAGCAGAATATAATTCCTCTGGTGATGAGGATGGAAAGGCATGTGGCCTGGGCTAGCAGAGAAAAGGTTGGCTCTTACTAAGACCAACCCATTACCAAGTGTCAAGTGCTCCCTAAGATGGCTCAGGCACTAATTTGAGAAGTCACCTGGTGGCAGCGGGTCAGCAGCTCCCTCTACAGACAATCAGGACACAGCCGGACCCCTGCAGAACCGCTACAGCCGACGCATAATAACAAAGAGTCCCTTTAAACTGGAGCAGAATTTTTCTCCTCGTCACCGGCAATAATTATTCCACTGAACGCCGGCTCCTTTGTCTCCCTGTGCAGCGAGAAGTCTGTCCCGCTCGCCTATCCTGGGTTGGATGAAGAAACGGCAGCGATCGCATTAGCGTTCCCCAAGACAGGCATTGAATGTGTCTTTTGTTTCCTTGCAGGGAAACAAAGAGCCGGAGCGATGGAAGGAAACGTAAGCTCCACTGGGATGCAGGAAAAGTTCAGCAGCCCGGAACCAGGTGGTTGTTTGGGAACAAAGTGCCAGGACCGCTCATAGCAGCAATACCTCACCGCGGCAGCACACACTGCTGAGCATGAGGAGCGAGCCAAGGCGAGCGGGACGAGCGCGTCTGCCTGCCCGCCCGCTGCCATCCAGCAGCATCAGCGCTGTGTCCACGGGTGATCTATGCGCAGAGCGACAGGGATGTGGCAGGGGTGGCTGCAGGGTGGGAGGGACAGGCTAATGAGAGCGACATGGCATCGGGAGCAAGAAACTGCTGAATGTTCATCCTTGCCCTGACACTTCTTTGTTTCGGTATCTCTGGGCTGCAAGAGGTGGTGTAGGAATACCTGGAGGAGCAAAGCGGGACTGCTTAAGGAGCAAACATCTTTCTCAGCAGTCTCTGGCAGGCAGAGCAGCTCCAGTCGCCCCTAGCTCCTGCCTCCCTTTCACCTGCGATGCTGGGAACTTATTGTCTGGGAAAACAGCTTGTTTCTTGGGCTGTCTTTTTGTCCTTTTGCCAGCAATGTTATATTTTTACTTTATACCTAATGACCATTTTGTTCTTTCTTTCTGCAATTTCGCAGTATCTGTAGGTGAGAGAAATATGTTCCCCCCTGCTCCCACCCGTATGAGGCATATTCTTCCAAAGACAATCCAAATTGCAGGCAGGGGGCAGGGTATGTGTAAAAGTGGGCAAGCTGTTCACTCCTCACAATAATTAGAGAGTGTTTGGATGCCAAGGAAAGAGAAGAAAAGCATTGCACCTGCCTGCATTTCCCAGCCCCTCTTCGTGCCTGCCCAGCTCTTTGCTTTTCCTAAGGCTTGGGCTGCACTGGCCAAAGCCAAGGTGCTCTGTGGGGTATGGAGGAGGATGCTGAGCTACACGATCCGTCAGCCAAATATCCCTGACCTGGGGGAGAGCTGCACAAATACATGGTACTACGCAAACCTCTAACAAAGAGGAGTTATTCCCTCCTAGACATATAGAGAGCTCCTGGAAAACTTTGTAAGGGTCTATTTCTCTACACTGTTTCGCACTGCTGCTGTCACACAGGCCTCTTTACCTACAAGACCTGTCTGCAAAAGATGCTGTTATCATGGGGCCCTCAAAGTTCGAAACCCTTTATCATCTCTTGACCTACTGCAGGTGAGGTACTTGGCTTTTCCACATCTCCCCAGTGATGTACTTCAGCCAGGTCAGAGCACTGTCTTGACCATTCCTGGTACCACTGCAGCACACAGAGATGAAGCGCTCTTTGTGCCGGGCTCCTGTGCTAAGAGCTTAAGGTGTAAGATGAACATTGTTCAGCCCCTTGCTGTGTTTGCGTTTGAGCTCACCAAACCCGAACCATTTTGGAGAAGCAATTGGGAAAAGAAGGGTGTGAGATAGGGCAAACCAAGAGAAAGGGTCAGTTTGCCCTACTTCATGATTACTTCTTGATACAGCAGAGTCCCATCTCTGCTCTGTGCTTCCCGGTATTGAAAACACAGGACCTTTACAACCTGGCGTGTAGAGTGCTTCTCTCCTTTCCAGTTACCTCGTGCATGCTGGAATGCTGTATGAAACAAGCTGCTCGTTGTTTCTACAGAACTCATCTGACCCTGTTACCATCTCTGCCACGGCACTGCTTGGCAGTACTCCCTTGGAGAAACTACAGCAACAAACTCAGATACGAGGGCTTGGAGATAAGCAACCAGCAAAAATACAATTTCCAGTACATCCACAACACTGGGAATCCCTAATGAACCCGGGTGAAAAACAGGACAAGTGAGTAACAAAACAGAATAGATTTCCAATAAGGGCACAGCAAGTTCTAGCAGGCAGATCTAGCAGATAGGCAAGGAGAGAGAAGAACTGAAGCCAGAAAAGAAGATGGGAGGAAAGCAAAGGGATCGGAGCAGCCTGTCCGATGGGGAAGGAAGCCTCAGAAGCTTTTCATTTCCTTTATTATTATATAGATAGTGCCAGCTCATTGCAGAGCAACAATTCATCCAGCCTGGTAACCTCCAGCCCGGTGCTGGATGTTTCTGGACACGGCTCCTGACCTTTAAGCACTTCTTGCCTGCAGCACCCAATATAATATAACAATGAAACAACGACAAACATCACTGCATTTCACTTATGATTTCAGGCAGGTGTTTGTTTTGCTGTAACACAGTGGACAATGCTACAGAAGGCCCTTGTGCCATTTGGGCATTATGAGTGCACCCCATATTACTAAAGTGACTTGATTTGTTTTCCCACACCACTGTAGCGAGTTCCTCAAGTTAATGCAAACCCTACTCTCTACATTTGCTCCTTTCATCCCCTAAGTTTGCATCAGCCTTCAAAGATGTGGTTTGTGAAGTACTGAGGGTGTTGTTTACCTCCTCAGACATAGGGGCTGCATTAGCCCCTGCCATACAGGGCACTTGCAGGTAAACACCCACCATGGGAGTGATCGGGAAGGGGTAATCACAAAGCCCCAGATGCAGCCCATGGATTGAGCTCTCCCACCCTGCTCCATCACCGCCACCCAGCTGGTCCCTACACACCCTCTCCTACCCCGCGGACAAGTCCTTGCTCCACCATCCTTAACACTGGTCCTTCATTCATCACCCCCGCGGGCTGGTGTCCTCTCCACCACGCCCAGCTGGACCAGCACCCAACATTTGGGGCTGCAACTTGCCCCACCAGCCGCGGCCAGCAGACTGCCTGCAGACATCCCGCTTAAAGACCTGCTCCATCAGCCCAGCAGCACTGCCAGTGCCCACACCCCTCTCTCCAGACCAATATTTGCTCCAACATCCCTTTAGACTGGTACCCGCTCCAGCATCCCTTGCCAGACCTGCATCTTATGGAGCATCCCTACCCGGACCGGCACCTCAGCGTCTCTAACGGGACCGGTACCAGCTCTCGCACCCTTGCCCGGACCGCGGCCCCTTGCCCCATCCTGCCCGGCGATGGGGCGGTCCCACCCGGGGCTGCGCCGGCTCCGCGGCACTACGCGGGAGCGGGGCGAGCTCCTTCCCACTTCGGCACGGCAAGAACCGGGAGAGCCGGAGACAAAGAAACTGTCCGGGCGCCCGCCCCCTTCTTCTCCTCCACCACCGCCGCCGCCACCACCACTGCCGGCTCCCCGCCGCCGCCTCTAGCACCCCTCTTCTTCGCGCCCTTCCGCACCCCTCCGCGCAGAGGAAGGGGTTATTTATTTACCCGCTTTCCTCCTCGATCTCAGAGATATCCGCGAAGATGAGGAACCCCACCAGCAGCGTGAGCAGCGCCAGCGTCCAGCCCCGGCCCCGCCAGCACCACCAGCAGGTCTGGCACCCCTGTCTGCTCCGGCAGCCCAGCACCTTCTGCACCCGCAGCATCCCCAAGGCCGGGTGCTGCGGGATCCCATCCCCTGTCCCCCGGCACAGATGGCACAGGGGCTCTGCAAGCCCGGCCGAGCGTCCCTGCCCTCGCCCGGCTGGGCTGTGCCCCATCTCCAGGGACGTTCCCAAAGGCTCAGCACG
>JBCJKH010057787.1:78674-105206 GCA_039877255.1 Loriculus beryllinus
AGCTGAACAGTACTCTGATGAATGGGCATGACAAATGGGGCCTGTATTAACCAGGTCGTCATGTTTCACTGACTCATTATTGGCAACGAACTTGCTTCTAGGTGCTTTCTCCAATGAAACCTTCAGTCTCTCCCATGAAAGTCAGGCCACTCTTGAGAGGCGTGAAGTGTCTTTTCCTCCACAGTAAGTTTGTTAGCAGGAAAGGAGAATGCTGATTCAGTAGGTCTGATGCCCTCCATCTTCTTCTGAATGCTCTTGATGGTTTCTGTGCAGAACATAGCAATTCACCATCTTTGCTCACAGATGGAGAAATGCTGGTAATCACCAAGCACCTTCCAGAGCTGTCAGTCTCCTCATGTGGCTTTATTTACCTTTGGGTAGATGTTTCCCAGCTGGATCCCAATGCAGCTAGGTCCATTACTAGAATGCATTCACCTGCTTCCTGTAGAAGTCTTACTAAAGGACTCCCATGTAGAACCATAGAATGGTTTTGGTTGGAAAGGACCTTAAGATCATCTAATTCCAGCCTCCTGCCGATGCTGGACAAATTGTCATAGGCAGGAGGATGTGAATATGGTTTGTTTTTGAGAAGCTGACAGCACTGAGATGTAGCCCTAGCACAGGCGTTTAGACATCGGTGAATCTGGATTTAGCCACATCAGAGAGGTCTGCAACATTCTGTGATCTGTCCCCTGTTGAAGTGAGTGAAGAAGCCTCACTGCTCCTCAAGCTGGAAGGGAGAGCCTTTACTTGCTTGGAGAAAGAGCCAAAACCCTCCTGATTTTCTATTGTCAGGGATATTTGCCATAGGAAGGATCATCTTCTTTATACCCAGAGTGGTGTAGCACCAACAAGAAAGCTATGGAGGTTCACAAGGAAGGCAGAAGAAAATTAAACTGTATTAATTTCAAGCTCTATTAGGATTTTAAGAAAGTAAAATCAATAGAAAAAGATGGACTCAGTAGGGAGCATGACCTTGTTTTCCCAGAGTCTGAAGGGGAAGCACACACAATAGAGACAAAAATACTCATATCTATAAAACCACATCAGTTCTTTTGATGTTGAAGAAGAGAAGTTAAAACACTTACGTAAACTGGCATCATTTGACTGGCATTTAGAAGTGTCCTAAACAGAAAAAGCAAAGAAACCCACACCCAAACCTCCCCAAACCCAACCCCATCCATTAGTTCTTTCTATTCCTTTCTCTCCTGCAGTAAATTGCATAGATGGTGTGATGCATGCAACATTTCATCAAATACAACTCGCCATTGTCAAAGCAAAATGTTTGATATAAAACAAGAACGATCTTACTTTCTCTTTGGTCAGATAAGCTGGTTTGGATTAATAAAAATGCCACATTCACAATGATCTCCATCATTTGCATGTGAAAAGCCTTCCACCTGGTAATGAAAACAATTCTTCAGTTTTGCCACCCCTAGTCGTGAGAGATAAGGTCTGCCATCCTCCCCCTTGCAATTAACTGCGCACACACAGAAAAGGGGAAAGGCAGAGAAAAGGGAAAAGCTGGAATGTGTGTGACAATTGCAAACTGCCTGTGAGCTCAACCTGATGTTAACGTATTGATGCTTCCAGCTGCACAGCTTTTACAGCCTGGCCCTGTGTGCGTGCCAAGCGTCCAGGTTAGGAAGGCAGAGCTGAGCATGTGCTTATACAAAGTTTTTACACCATATTAATGGTATTTTGGGGCAAAAAACCTAAAACAAGTTTGCACACCCTTCCCTTCCCCCTCCCCCCCTTTGTGATTAGGAAGCCACTGGGTGGCAGTGCTGTGTGTGCGCATGTGTGTGTATATATATATATATATACACACACATAAAGGGTGGGGACCCTTTTTTGGGGAGGTGTCTCAAACATGGGTATGTTTTGCTCATCCTTGATATGCTGAAGGCCACTGAAGTGCCCAAGGCTGTAGGCAGGAGAAGAAAGGGCTAAAAGATGCTTCAACTTCAAAGAGCATAGGTGATGCCGTACTTCCATTGACCTGTGTGAAACTCCACAGCCAAAAGCAAGTGCCCAAGGGTCAATCCCAGTGTCCAGGCTGATCCAAGCTGTCCCAGTCTTGCCTCCAAGCCTGCACTTACAGCAATTTTCTCACACATTTATCAGAGCAACAAAGCAGCCTTGATAGACCTGAATCAGAAACAGCACAAGACACCTGCCCTGTTCCCTGCCTCTGCCCTAATCCACATACTTTGCTGTTGTTCTTCGTATTCCATAGAGAAATAATTGACCCAGCAAGGCCACATTTTCCCTGATTGAGAACAAGCACACGTGCTCAGTGTATGCATGAAGCATGCGCATTTCTTGCATATAGCTAGCAATGATTTGAACAATGCACCCATCCAAGATAATTCCAAACTGAGAAGTATTTCTCACTTGTAATTGATAGACTTTAAGTGTCTGCTAAACAGATATAGGCTTCAGATGCCAAACTCAGACCTCATCTGGTTTTGAATTCTGTCTCTTATCTCAGTTCAAAGCTGCTGAGATGTGGCATGTCTTTGAGGTTTGTTTCTGCAGTATACCTTCATCGCAGCACTTCCTTCTGCATTTCATGGCCTTTAAAGCACAGGTCATGTTTGACTCTGAGTTTGTCCTGTTTCAAGTTGGCAGGTTTGATTAATCTTGTCCTACACTTGACAGAAACCCAATTACTCTCCACAACTGTGTCAAGGAGGTCAGTCTACCTAGTTTGGATAAACAATGCCATATGCTGGATGAAGAAATAAGATGTGTATGGGCACCACGAAGTATGGGAGGGGGTCTCTTGCAATGTTGGCTTGCAACTTCAGAGTGTTTCTGCCTGTGAGAAATCAGAGGTGATGGACAAGAATAGATAAAGAAGAAGAAATCTTTCTAACCCTCCTTTGGGGGCCATCCAAGACAGAGCTGCTAACCACTTGAAGAGGTGTCCCTGCCAATGGCAGGGGGGTTAGAACTTGGTTATCTTAAGGTCCTTTCCAACCCTAACTATTCTATGATTCTATGAGCACGCCTGAGTAAACCTGCAAGAAGACTGGCTTACTTTGCCTTGTGGTCTGCTTACAGTCCTTTGGAAATTTTGATGTAAATCTTTGCAAAACAAGATGATTCCATCAGCAATTAAAATAACCAAGAAAATAAAAGGAAATTGTGTGCACACATGGTCCTTTGGAAATAAGAACTTTCCTGCAAGGAAAACGGAGGTTGAACGGTATGTTCCGTTTAACAAAAATGTCAAAATCTTAAGGGGCAACATAAAGAACGTAACTTTTTCTTTCCTCCGCTTCTTGCTAACAGCTAAAAAAATGCTGTGCAAAAGGTCTTTAATACAAAACCTTGTTTCAGTTCTGGAAAACAACTTTATTTCTATCTACAGTCACTGGTTTTTTGCCCTCCATCAATAATAAATATTTTCTCCTCTTCCATTCTAATAGTTCTCATCCTTTATGTCTTTCGTGGTGAATGAATTGTTTAGGCTTTAGAATGAAGGGAATTTTGGAAGAATAAAGTATGGCAGAGGGATTTCTCCCTAAGAGCTCTAGCCAGAAGCAGCAGAGAGAACATGGTCTCCAGGTTACTTCTCCTGCAGGAGCAAAAGCACAACTTCTTTGCCCAGAGCTTGATTTTTGATGCCCAACACTGGGAAAAAATCACCTACATTTGATCCAGAAAACCCATTTAAGGCATTGCAAACACCCCAATTACAGAAGGGACAGGACATTTTCAACATCATACTCCCCTTCTGGATCCCAAATTAAAGTTTTTGAATACATGACCCTTGTTAAGCAGCACCACACACTTGAAAACCCACCTCTCTGGAAATCTGATTTGTTAGTCCAGTGAGCATGTTCCTAGGGAAGGAAAACTTCAGTGCAGCTTGTGCTTAGGTGTGATTTTTGCTCTGATCTTAGACCATTAATGTCCTCTGTGGCGAGGAATATGAATGATTGATCTGCTGCTGGATCACACCTAACACAGCAGAAGGGGAAGACTACACGTAACACTGCTGGCAGGTTTAAGTGTACAAGTGTAGGAGGAATAAGGAGAGAGAAAAAAGGAGAGCATGGGGAAGAAAGACCACAGGCATGCAACAGCCTTCCTGACCTAGTGATTTATTTATGGTGCTCCTAGAGGGGAAGAAGCCATGCAAAGACCACAAGCTTGCATGCTGCAGTAAGTGGTATGCTGGCACATATTTAGCAAACAACAATACAAGGCACAAAATCTACAGAGGATGAGGAAATACTTCCAGTTCTTGTGAGGTTATTGAATTGTTGGAGTCAAGGAATAGACAAATTTTATCTGGAGGAACAAGAAAGATTTCCCTTGCTGCTCTCTATAAATAAATTACAGGAGGATTCTTGGTTTTGCTTCCTTGAGAGCCAGGGTGTTTCCTCTCTCAGTGCACACCTCAACCATGCATCCCTCTTCATCCAGCCACCTCATTCAAGGGCCTTTATATGGAATTTTGGATACTGACAGCCATCTCGGGTCTGTAAGAGCAAAGGTTCTGTTCACATTGAGATGCTCAAGAGACATGTTTCACAGCGAGCTGCTGTCTCCAGGGTAGGTGAACAATGAAAGGAGCATTGCAGAGAATAGCCCTCCGATACAGCACAAAAAGAGGCAGAATCTGTGTCAGCTGAAACCAGTAGCAGCGCTCAGCGGCCTGATGAATACTTGCACTGGCAGATGGGGATGTTTATGAAGTACAGTATTGCCTGAGGGAACTGCACAAAGATTAACTCTGAACTCACTGAAAGGCCTGATTCTGCGAGGTGCTGAGTCCTTGCAGCCCTTGATGAAGAGCCCGTTACTGTGGCTACCATAAAGAGATGTCATCAAAGTGGTTCTTTGATTAGAACCAGAGCAAACCCTGGCTTTCACCAGAATGGTGCAGGCACAAGTGGGACCTGCAGCAGCATAGCAGGGGGCTGCACTGTGCTGTGGGGAGGGCAGGGGGGAGCATAGGGCATTCACTTGCATTCATCAAACCTTTCCCATCACAAAATATGGAGCTCTAAATGAGGGCACAGCCTCACTTTAGAACACTTGACTCTGTTGTATAAATTAGACCTCATCAGGAGCAAGATCCTAAGCAAAAGCCTGGGCCACCCAATTTTCTTTCTGAATTTACTTTTTGCTTTAGGTTTGGGATTTCAGGAGGAGGTAACCCTGGAGTGGCCTGAGGCTCCTGGAGATCTGTGGGTACACATGGCACAAAGTCTTCCAGTTGCCTCCCCAGCTGCGCAAAGCTGAGGGTCTGGTGGCTTGAAGAAGACTCAGAAGCATCAGCATTGACTTGATTTGGGGAGCTGGATTTAATTACTCCAATGCTTGGACTTACTTCCCAATTAAACTTGTCTGTCATTCATAGATTACTAGTGTGGAAAAAACTAATATCCATTTATATATGGGAATATAATAATCAATCAAGCTTTATCATTCCTATTTCCATTCTAGCAGCTTACAATCACGTAATAAAAGCACATAATAAAAACATCATAAAAACACATAGTAAAAAGAGATTCACCACGCAAGTATTGCCTTCTTAGCACATCCTGGGTAGAAACACCAAAGAGTTCTCGAGGTTTCTGGTATGCAGTGCTACATCCCACTCACCCTTTCTACTTGAGGAGTGCTATCTACTTAAAAGACAAAGGTTATAGGATACCTACGTAAATGTTTGGATTCAGCTTGCTAAGAACATGAAAGGTCTCCACATGAGTTTTGCCTTCTTGGCTTTATGGAATTGGAAAACTCTGTAAGAAAACCTCTTCAGCTGCTTTTGCCGTATTATTGCCTTATTGGAAAGCCCACATGAGATGGGTATTGCGTTAACACTCTTCTCCCCTGCGGTTTAAATTCAGGTTCATCTTCACACGCACTCTTTTGCATTACTTTGAAGCAGCCTGCTCTGCCTCCCTGTTCTAGTTTCATTTCCCTGACACTTTTTCATACATCCTTACTCTAGCAGAACGTGGTTTGCTCTCACTGTAGATGAATCAACGCCCTGAACCAGCAGTAGCATCTGGACTGGGGGATGATTCTCCACCCTAACAAAAGATATTGGTTCATGCTAATTCTGCTTTACACCCAAACCATTGTGATTCATGTCAGATCACTCTCTGTGTTGCATTGAGGTACCAGTGGCAGAGCAGTAGCACTCTTGGACTTCTTTTCACACCCAATGTGGCGATGACTCCTTTACCTGGGGAAAGTCACTCAGATCAAAGCCTTGTGCTGTTGGCCACAGAACCTGCCCACTTGTCCCGTCATGAATTTTCCAAGTTTCTCACACAGTTATTTCAGTGAGCAAGGAAAATGGAAGCTAATCATCTACCCCTTCAGTGACTTTATCCTTCACTTCAATAGTGCCAGAATAGTTACCTCTGACTTTAATAAAAGCCTCCTGAATTCTTCTCACTTTCAAAGGTTTTGGTTTGTGTTTGAAGCCAACATTCCAGTGACACTGTGAACTTAATGGCTCAGCTACAGGTTGATTTTTGTGTTATATATTTTTAAGCCATAGACGTTACTAGTATCATCTAAGAAAACTGAACCTGGTTGTCTTAGAGATTAAAGGCAGTATTGTTCCCAATTTTTTCCAGCTGCTTATTTTATGTCTTTGGGAAGTACTTTGTACTCGCATGGCTTTGCTTTTTTCCCCTCCATTGCTTCTCTCCTTTGTTTGCTTGACACTTTCATGCAGAGAAAGGCAAGAAACATAAACTAGGCAAATGTGACTTGATCACAGTGCTGGTAGGGGGCAGGTACAGTCAATCACACTGCCTTGAACTCTCCTGTGTGTGATCAGCTGGAATTTGTTTGGAGAGAGTCCCCTGAAATCATGTAGCACAGAGATGATGATCCAAAGCCCACGATCAAAAGATGCCTTTGCACCAGCTCTGGATCGGGCATAGTGTGTAAATATTCCCCCATATAAATTGCAGATGTGGGAAGAGCTGGAGGCTGGTTTACCAAAACCTGTAAATTGATTCAGCCACAGAGCAGAAATTCCTGGCCCTGGTCCTTCAGATCCTCTCATGAAACATAAACCCACCATCAATGGTATTTTTTTCTTCCACGTTCCCAGCCTCTTCAGAGACACACTAAATTAACCTGAACTCCCTCGGCTTCCCTTAATCTTACAGTAACGCAAGATGCAAAGCAAACCCCTTGTCAGCAACAGCGTTATAGATGAAGGCAGCAAAGCTTCCCTTACACCATCCCTGACTTTGGTCCCTGGGATTTTAACTGTTCCTTTATCTACTGAAAAGGAATGTTCAAAAGTTTAATTGGCATGTAATGAGATAACTATAACAAGTTAATTAGTTCTCAATTAAATTGCGTTTACCATACGTTCTGAATATGTTGCTAGCAATTAACGACACCTAATGAACTTGCAATAGCGACTGAGTTTACAATGATAAGGAAAATAAGAAGAATAATGTTCGCATGTGGTTTCATAGTGCATTAAAAGCAGCAAATGATTTAATAAGTGTGTGGTTAGATCACCATATGCATCCAGGAAGCTTATCCTGGCACATCTAACAGGGTCTGGGAGGAAACAATTGGCTTTCAGGATAGGTCTTGTTGGGAAAACGAATTCCCCAAGAGCTGCAAAGAAGAAGGGAAAGCAAAGCTGCAGGGAAATTATTCACTTCAGGCTTGAGAAAGCATGGCAAACAACGATCATAACAAACAATTGGAATAAGGTAGGAATCCTGGTGAATGAAGGCAAAGGGTTAAATTCTTTTCCAAGATCACTTAAAGCAGGTGAGTGGAATTTGTCTCTGTGCTGTGAGTTAACCTCCTCTTAATGCTTTGCGCCATTAGAGTGCCACACTGAATAGGCATTAGAAGGAAAAAACCCTACAAACTAATTTACATTTTAATGAATTTTTAATTGAACCAAAATCTGTTGTTTCTGTTTAAAGATGCAGTGTTGACTTTGTGGTCTGTGCTGCTGAGAGCCAAGTGGGATCTTAATGTGATAAAAACAATGATAACGCTAAGCTTAATTAGGTTTGAAAGCGTGCCTGGTAAAGTGGTGGAGAATAAAAACGTTCCCTTCCAGCACTGAAGGCAAGCAGTGGGGGTAGGCAGAGCTTGGACCCCTCTATCTCCCTGGCTGAAGCAAGAGCCAGAGCTGCTACTTCTTGCTCATTCAGAGCTCAATCAATAACGTGAGTAAGGTGGGAGAAAAAAGCCTGATCCTACGTGCAGTAGAATCACCCACAACAACTTTAGCTTCATTTTCTGCTGCCGTTAGATCCAGTTTTGGTGACGGGCAGCAACTATTAGGGTTTGTCCAACCACTCTTCTCTTCATAACAGGCTATATTGAAATGCCAAAACCTGGGAACTGCACTTTCCAAGGCCAGGACTCTCATACCCTTCTCCATCCTGGAGCATGCCTCCATCAAAACAAACATATCCTCCTCCTATGCATCCAAGTCTACCTAGAGCTTGAAGACAAGAGAAAAGCCCTTACACAGGGATTTCTGACCATTTGCACTTGGATTTATCCAAAATGCTCCCTAGTACTGAGGTGTGCTCATTTGCTCTCTCTCTCGGGGTACCTATAATCCTGTTCTAGATGTTTTAGGGCATTTTGTTATGGTTTTAATGTTTTGTACCAAATGATTTGCCAAGTTGATCGTGACACACACAAGGAGCACATTGAAATGGCAGCAAAGCAGCTATTCCAACACTAGTCTCTTGCATGTCCTCTTCTTTCATCCTTCCTCTGGCTGCCTCTGCTCCTGGGAGGACTGCTCTGTTCATAACATGCTCAGGGTTTCACATAATCTTGGTTTTAGTAGTTATTACTTATTAGGCTATTGTTGATCTAGTTGTACAATGAGCATAAGCTGAACACATCCCTCACCTCCACAGAGAGTTTACACATCTGACACTCTAACAAACCCAAATAAAATCACAGCAATCAACAACAAGCTATGGCAGCAGATTTCAAAACCTGTTAAAATCACTATGTGAGCTTCATCTTCAATACCCTGCTGCTACCTACCAGGCCCCACATTTTGCAGCAATTTGCTCCACTACTGCTCTGTTATGACACTTAAATTTATACTGTGTATGAGTCAGTACACTTCAATGCTCAACTTTGACTTTAACATGATATGCCATGTTATTTTTGACTTTTAAATGTAAAAGTGCCCTTGACCAAAGTTATATCTTACCTCCTCCAGGTGCCAGTGGGCAGTGATTTGGTTCACTGTTAGCATGGGCTGGAAATACTGCCTCCTTAAAGAGAGGTTGTCACTAAAAGCATCCTTGCATGCTTAGTGGGCATAGAATGGTTAAGGCAGAGGTCTTCCACCTTTTCACACACCTGAAATGCTTATTTCTAGTAGGAAGTGAACAAATTTTCACTTCTCCTTCAATTTATTAACTGCTGGTGATTTCACCTTCAGAGGCATGAAACTCCAAACTCTGCCCCTGCTTTGCTGCTGTGTCTCAGCTGCTGCTGTCTGCAGCCAGATCATCCAAACAGGGAGAGCCATTGCTCTCCTCACATTGCCTTGGTTTGGGAAGTTATTCCTGCCTGCCCCTCCTTGATTAGTGACAGCAGGAGCTATCAGTGCAGGCTGCTGTTGCTGCGTGTAGTAAGCAGAGTGGTCCAAGAATAGCCCTTGGTCTTGACAGGCCCTAACCCCCGAATAGCTGGGACATTAGGAAGTTAATGGAAGGGGAAGGAAGTCACTGAGAATTCTGAATTTCAATCAGGGACACCAGGACCCCATAAGCCACATGGTTCAAGAGAGGTAATGTACTGAGCACAGGACTCAGCAGGCTTTTGCTTCTGCACGAGACATCACGGTGGGAACTCACCCACCCATAGCAGGTTATTTGAAGCACTCTGGGCAGGTGGGATGCTGATGCTTCCCAAGAGCAGATCTGGAAGAGGTTAGTGTGTTTCCAGTGTGTTGCGGTCTCTAAAACTCCTTGTTTGGCTTGGCTATTGAGCATGAGCAATCTCAGAGCTCTCTTACTAGGTGCAAACCCGGTTAGCAGGGCTGGGAAGCTCTCAGGGCACAGATAGAGAGAGGAGAAGCTTTTATGCATGCCTTTCTGCTGTACATGTGCAGGAGCTTGTCACTCCCTAGCCTATAAGGAACAAGCTATCTTGAAATCCAGGAAACAGCTGCTAAATGGCAGAGATGCCTTTGCATTTATACGATGATCATTACTGGCGTGTGTGAACTCGGGCTCTGTAGATAAGCTGTACACGTGGGTGGGTGCCACCTCATTTTGCTTCTGCCTTCAGAAAGGGTCTTTCAACAAATTGTTCACTTCCTCCTCTGCCTTTCTCTCTTCTTCTTTCTCCTCCTGCGCTGCCGCTGTGGGAAGTTAAATGCCAAGTCAATTGAGCAATTTTCCATTTTACCCCGACAGCTTCAGACATCTGAGGTCACCTGGAGCTCCTGTGGCACCAAGTGATGGACCAGGCCAAGAGAACACTATCTCCCTTTTTGACGAGCCTCAGAGCACGGCTGGCAGGCCCTGGCATGCAAAGGAGGAATCTCTCTGCTGTAGAGGGCTGTGACTCTGGATTTAGCTTGATCTGGGTGATACAGGCTCTCAGATCCAGACAACATTCACATCCCTGCTTTCAGAAATGGAGTGATACTCAGTAAACCACCCTGAATGCCAGATGAAATAAATTGGAAAGAGGTAATCCATCATTATTTAGTATTGAGATCTTTGCTGTCCGGTGGGTCCAAGCTGTGCTGCCACCTTCAAGACCAGACCATATTGCAGAGCCAAGAGAGGTGTGCTGGATGTGCAGCCACAGATGAGTTTTCCAGAGCAGGCTCAGGGGTTAGTTCACCCTAAGACACACACTGGAGGTGTAGCTACTGCTAGCATCCTCCTAGAAACAAGGAGAGGGTGTGATGTGGAGCTGACCATGATTTTGCAGAGCTTTCACATGGAGTGGGCACAGCACAGTGAAAGCTGAGTATCCATTCCCAAGTGCTACCACTCACAATTCCCCCCTAAGAACCTATTACAAAAGTTGCTTTTGTGATGGGCTTTTAAAAAAAAACTAAAGAAAAGAAAGCTAGCTAATTGCCTTTTTGCCTATTTAGGTACCTATGGCACTACAGAAAAGACACTTCTGAAGTGAAGGATCCCTTAGACAATTATTTCTTTCCCTAGCTTTATGTAAAATCTGTTTCTCCCCCACAGCTGAATTGGATCCATTGATCTTACATTGCAAGCTTTGCCTCTCCCTTTTCACCTGCTTCTGCCTCTGTTCCACATAGTCTGGTAATGATTTCAAGCTACAAAAGCTCACTGTCTCTTCATAATGGGTCCATTTGTATCATAAAGCCTAATTTTGGGTACCTGGATGGAAAATATCGTCAAGGCCCAATTTATGAAAATGTCTTCAGTTCTGAATGATGATTTTGCAGTTCTTTTTAGGAAAATGAGGACAATGAAAGGAATTTATTGCAAAAGGGCACACAAAGCGTCTGTTCCACATGCTGCAGGCCACAAAACACTTTCCGTCCGTCTTTAGCTTCATGTCTATAGGAAAAAAATAATGTGTTCTGCTGCAGGAGGTCTCCCAGTGCCCAAAGTCAGCATCCTGGGGAGAGGAAGGTACATGAAAGATGGGTTTATGTGACTGTTGCTGCAGTGGTTTAAGATGTTGCCTCTTTCTCAGAAGGTAACATGGACCTGGACCTCAGTTGCACCCAAGCAGGTTCTGGCACCCTTCTTCAAAGCCACCACCACCACATGTTGCAGAACATGGTGCAGAAGAGTGTTAAGATGAGGGGAGAGAAGCTTTGGCAGACAAGCAGTAAAACAGGCTGCAAATTCTTAAGCTCTTGTAGCAGGAATTCATCTGCCTGCGCTCTGTAACCAGGAGATGCGTGGCTGCACACCCATTTCCAACAAGGCTTAGGTCAATAGTGGTCATTTTGTTCCCCAGCTCTTTAACAGAGATAAGGCATAGAAAAGCTGTCTTTCTAAGTGGATTGTTATAATTGACTCAAGCAGAGATCAAAAACTCCTAGGAGATTAGAAGTATAGTTGTCTTTCAATGTGGATAGTTCCTAGCACAACAGAGCCCTGACTTTGGTTAGGCTTACTGCAAATTAATAAGTGTAATAAATTACATAATGGATGGAAGAACTTAAACAAAACACTGCTGCCCAAGGAGGCTGAAGTGATTTTTCAATAGCACACTTTTCAGCTTTTCACCAGGCTTCGGCTCCTCTTTGAATAATGAAATAGATGAACAAGTGAAGTACATATGCTTAAACCACAGACTTGATTGAAATACATTATGGTCAAACAGGGCATGCTCTACACAGGCAGAGACCTGTGAGATGAAACAAGGAACAAGGTGGAAAAGTGCTTCAGAAGGGTTTAAAAGCTCTTCCCATTTGTCAGGAGCGGCTCACATTTGCAAAACATTTATTCAAGTCTTCGCTGAAAATAAATCCTAGAATGTAGCTATGCTATTGAGAGGTTGCAAAGTGGCAGCGACCTCTTTAATCATTGTCCTATTCAAGCCCTAATCAGGGCAGCACATGCAGGAATGAGTGGTAGGAGCTGAGAATTCACCTCCTCAGCAGGGTGAGGTTGTGTCTCTTCTAATTAGAAGCTCTATTCAAATGTTAATCAGCAACACCATGATTAAGGAGAATTACAGGGAACACTCGGACATTTCTGCTCCTCCGAAGTGGTTAAAAAGGTTTTTCCTTTCTTGTAACAAATAAGGATGTTCTTCTGGTGGAACACTTGTCTTTTAAGTGTTGTTTGAGTTCACCTTAGCAGCAAGGATTCCAACCCTCCTCCAGGATGCAAGGGAGGTTGTTTTACATTCAAGACCTTTTTGGTTTTGTCAGCCATCTGAGCAACTAGTCCTTGGTAAACGTTGCTGGTCTGCAGAGGCAGTGATGAGGGACCACAGCCAAGAGGAACTTGGGAAATAGTGAAGACAAACATGGCCTGGGAGAAAAATCATAGGAATAACCCCCCCCCCCTCCTCAGTTATTCCAGTGCTTTAATTCCCTTTTTATCCCATCTCTTCTCTGCCAGCACAGGCTCCTAAACTACCCCGCCTGGATTTTTCTTTAAAGAAAGAAAGGTCATTGGTGGAGTGAGATGAAATCAGATCAATCTGAGCTGAGAGGGAGAAGTCAATGAAGGAATATTCTTATAACTGATGGAAACAGACGTAATCCTGCAACTGGAAGGGACCAAACCACTGGAGGTCATATCAGAATAACTCCAGACCAGACAGAATAAAGATGGACCATAGAACCAGTGAGCTCTTTTCTATCCAGAATGGCTCTGTCCCCTACTCAGATGGAAAACACTACATGACTAGAGACGATGTTCTTCTCCAACACCCTGTATCCTGAGGTGCCTGCATCGCATGCCATGCCTTGCTCAGTGATACCACATCATTCCCAGTGCCTTCCCGTGCCCTGTCATTAGAGGAAACAAAAAGCTCTCTTGTGTTTCTTCTGAGAGTTGTGCTCAGCTGGCATAAAATGAAACCATTTGTCTAATGGTCCAATATTTGGAAAAAAGCCCTTCAAAGAGACTGCACTAGAACCTATTGGTCCTCCAAATACATGAAATGATTTAATTAAAGGCAACAATTTAGACAGTCATTTTAGTGGGTAGTGACCTCATTGTAAGCCTGTATTTCACCATTATAAAAAGCTTGCAGCAGATGAGAGTGCCTTCCCTAACCAAATGCTGTAACGTAACCAAAATCATAGAAGAGCTAAGGTTGGAAAGGACCTTAAGATAAACCCTGACACAAAACCAATCCTCTGAACTCTGCCTCACTGCTTTCATCTGTATCTTTCAGGAAAATGAAAAATCAAAGCAATCAGTTCATTTCTGATGGAGAATTTGGATGCTGCCTCCTGCATCCATGCATAATCCTCAGCGCAGCATTCATTAAGCTGTGATGATTCACGACTGGCTTCTCCAGCTGAGACACAGGATGGGTCCAACCCTGAATTGTCTTCACTATCTAGAGGCATTTAACTCCAGGGGTGAAAACAGAGACTGATGTGGGCATTTTGAGGTTGATTCTGCTCTGCAAAGTTAAGTATTGACTTCAGTCAAGTTTCTGGTAATACAAAAGTAGGCAAGCAGGGACTCAGCCCTGCATTATGTATTATATATGATTGCTTGGGGCAAAAAAACCCTACCAGTGACTTTAATTGATCTTGGTATTGTAAAGGGGGAAAAATAGTGGTGTGCTTTCAAAGGACTTCTCGGCTGCCTTCATTTTTAAAGTCAAGCTAAAGGTTAGCACAGCATCGTCAGGGGCTTCAGAAAATGAGGGGTTTTCAAAGCATAGAACTCCCATGTCAAAGTGCTGGTTAGCAGTCAATATCCAGTATAAATCTTTAAAATATCAGCTGGACTTTCAGCATAACTTTATGTCACACTAATAGACATTCACATTTCAGCCACCACCACTAAAAGAGAGGCACTGGAGTCACGCCTGATGGAGATGGATTGGAATCTTGGGATGCATATCTATACCAGGTTTCATGTACCCAGCATGGACAACAATGATAGTGGCGGTCTGATGGAATAGACAGCTGTGTAAGTTATATGAACTCATGGCTTACTGACCCATAGCAACATCCACATCCCTCTACTGCCGCTGTTTGCTGGTAGCTGCTCTAAGTCCATTAAGTGTGGCTAGATCAACCTTCCACATGACAGTAGAGCTACAAAGAAAAGTCAGGGAAGAAATGGAACTATAGCAGAGTGTGCCAGGAGGAAGGTGACTGGAAAAGAATTATTCACTGTTCCTGCAGCAGAAGAACAAGGGATCACCAAATGAAATGCTCAAACAGCAGACTTGAGCAAACAAGCATTTTGCACAGATGGTTAAACTGAAACACACTGCCACAGGATTGCATGGAGGCCAAAAATATCCATAGCCAGAAAAAAAAATGTCAAGAGCCATTAAAAAAGACAGACAAACATCGCCCAAAGAAGTGTGTACACTACTACTGCCTAAAGGTGAAAGGACACAGAGAAACATTGCCTCTGTTCTCATGCAAAAAGCTTCTGCTGACGATCACTGTTACAGACAGAAACCAGAGCAAAGCTGGTGCTTAGTTCAGCTCAGTACAGCCATTCTTACATCCTTATTAAAACCCCATTCTGTTCATGGACTTGTCCTTTCCAGGGAATTCAGGATTCAAACTGAGAGGAGCCTGTCTCAGCACCGCAGTGCCCAGGTCCCCAGCACGGCTATCTGGGGGAGCAATTACTGCTGTCATTGTAGCCATGTCTATACAGCATAATTCAGCATCCTGCAGAGCTGCATCAGCCAGCTCTGAGTCAGGCATCATCTGCACTGTTGGCACCTGAGCTGCATGTGCATGGAGCTCCCTGCAAATTAATATGTAAGTATTTCTCATCCACAGGGCTCCTTCAGTGTCTCTTGCACCTTTGCACCACAGAAGCACACCTTTGTTTAATTTTAAGCACATGGTGATGAGGCTTAACCTCCCCTTTGCTCATCACCAAAACTCTTTGGCTTTACCAAAGACTGCAAAAGAACCACCATATCAGACTGTGCCATGTCAGACACACATAGCTGTGCTCCTGATCAGCCTTGGGGGGTCTAAGGAGGAAGACTAGCAGGCTTAACAACACAATAGAAGGACAGACTTACTTACTGTTTCAGTTGTTACCACAGCATCATCAAATTCAGGGGTGAAGCTTAGCAAGGCAAGCAACATGTACCTCATGTGTGCACCTCCACAGCAGCCTGCAAGAGCCCTGCCAGTCTGCTTGGTGCCATTCAGGTCCCAGACAGTTCAACCATCACTTTCTGGCCATATCAGAAGCCCACACTTGGAGACACATTGTCTGCAGCATAAGTGAGTCATGTCTTGGGGCAGCATCAGTCTCTCCTTATGCTGCTTGTAGTGCCTTTTCAAGAGCTTGGCCTCCTGTGGGCAAAGGTGAAATACTCTCACTGATGAGCTGGGTCATCTTAGCTAGACTGAGATCAGCTGGTGCCATTTAGCTAAGGACATCCAGTGGTTACCACTGCACTTGAGAGCTTTTAGAAAACCTAGGATGGAATGAATTCCCTGTCTCCATATCTTTTACTTAATGAAAACGTGGCTTTTCATCAGACCCCTTCCACATGCCTAAGTATTGGGCACTTTCATCTGGCAGTAAAATTCCCTTAAAGCATTTAAACCAAAAAAAAAACCACTGAGGTTTTGATCAGAAATCATTATACTTCCCACATGCTTAGAAATATATTCATATCCTTCTTGCTTGCTCCTTCCAGCTAACAGTATCTCCAGAGGAGCTCTTCTAAACTCACCTATTTCTTGGTTTGCAAAGAAATAAAACTCTTGGTTGATGATCTCAGGCAGATGTGATTAGAGCATCCCAGTCAGAGGTACAACACTGCTCCCTGGGTAATGGTTTTCCCAACCCCACAGCAGGCAGCATACATCAAGTGCTGAGCTCGCTCTTCTAGCAAACACAATCCTGCACCATCAAATCTACCTAAGCAGCAGCAAGTTCACTTGTTACAGTGAGAAGAAAGCAAATAGATAAGCTCAGAACACTTCCCTCCCTGTCTTTGCTTCTGTTAGCATCCAGGCAAGAACATTTGTCTGTTGCAGTAGGTCATTTGCTTTAAGATTGCATTTGGCTCGACAGAGAGTCTAGACTGAAGAGTAGTCTGTTAATCTGACAAGATCCTATTGCTCTTCCATGCATCCAGCAAATCTTGGATAAGATGAGGCCTTGGAGGTGCAGCTTGGTCCTGCATGGAGGCTGCTTTACTGCAGGTCCTGGGTGACCATGCTGGGTTTCCTTTGGAAGCAGGGGGGGAAGATGCTCATTTTCCTCTGGAGCAGGGTTGGGAGCTTTCAGGATGCCATGACCACAACACCTTTTTCCAAATCCTGAGTTAAAGGAGTGGTGGATAGGCTGCTATGGCCAACATGGATGAATAGATAAGTTGTTTTTTAGAGCAGCAAGACTTTGCTTTACATACAGCAAATACCACCCATTGCCATAGTCCAGCCAGAGTCTGAGCAGAGACCAGCCAACAACAATCCTATTGAGGGTCACCAGGGATTCTGGACCCCCATTCTGCAAGCACAGTTGAGAAACAAGCAGCCCATCAGGTAGAGCAGTACCACTTTAATGCCAGGCTCCAAAGATTCCATAGTTCTTACAGCAGAAATAATCAGCCACAGAAAGATGGGCAGGCCAGGTTCATTTTAGATAAGGTAACCATGAAAAAACTGACAGTGTGACAGACAACTGCACAAGGGAGAGCTCTCTCCACAGTTAAGGCTCTACTGACAAAATGATGCAATGTCCTAGCTAGAGCTTCAGTTGCTGGTGTTTCTCAGATGATGCCTTCCAGGTGGGATTGTTCTCTGATGAGAAGGAGACAGGGAGTGAAAGTTACGAGATACGTGGCTATTTTGGGATAGAAGCTCTGGAAGCCTTGGAATTAAGGATGAGCGTACCCATGGCACTGCAGACTTGTTTGGGGTTCTATTTTGCTTTGTTGAAAGATGCTGGATGCTCTGTCAGTGAGTTCAGGAACGCAGTGTTCATCAATGAGCATTCACCCTCTGTCTTCCCACACCAGTTCTCTCTACTATGCATACAAACGCACAAAATTGTCATCAAATAATCAAAACCTGCTTCTGAGGGCCTATTCCCAATCCAGATCTCTGGATGTTGCACAGAGCAGGGTGCAACAACTCCTGTGTGCTGAGTTGGGCATGATGCTACGTGGGAAGCCCACACCTTAGTGATCATAGCAATGCCCCTGGCTTGCCTTAGCCGTGGTCATCTCCTCACCATGCGATGTCCAGAGCTGATGTGTGCACATGTGCACCCCTGAGGGTACATGAGCAATACAGACCAGGGAGGAGGCTCCAGATAAAGACTTCCGGCCGCAGCTCTGAAAGTGCCTTTGCCAATGAAATATTTATGATGACATGTTGCCTAGCAATGACCAGATTGCCCTGAACAGGCAGGAGATAGAGTATACTATCATGTGTGGGAACCAGGGGGAGATTGTGAAGGGGAAGAAAATATATCAAAGAAAAAATCAACTCCAAATGGCCACCGATTTTGCTGGGCTTAGTAACTAAGAGATGAAAAACGGATTTTGTTCAGTAAAGTGTTGGCTTGGTCAGACTAATTTCACCAGCTAGGTAGAAGGCTTACAGGGATAAAAGCAGGCAGTCAGGAAGCACTTAGCTGTTATGTAGCAAAATGGTTTATTTTTGTCACTGCTTGGCGATGTGTGTCCGGACGGCACTGTCCTGTGGTGTTTTCTTCCCTCTCGTTGTCAATGTGCCAAAGCTAATTAAAGAGAGCTGGGTCTATCTGTGAAGTGGGATTTACTGAAACAAACTAATCAGGAAGGCAAAAATAGCATGTATTTTTGTCATTTGGAGGGAATTGGTTGGCTCAGAAAGAGGATGGAGGAGAGAGACGACACTGGATGTCATCTGTTTTGCCATCTGATGCTCCTCATTCATCCTGGTGTGTATTCAGAGCACTTCGAGGTTGTTGTTCTGTTTTTCACCTCCTGGATTTAACCCCATTTCCAACAAGCTGAGGAGCCAACAGGTAAGTGAGCTAGTGTTTCTGAAAAACAACCACTTCAGAAAAGCTGACGGTATCTTTGCTTTTTTGATGGACGTCAGTATAAAAAAAAGGGGAAAAAGGGAAAGAGAGGAGTTCTTTTTCTGTGAAAAGAGATCATCTCACTACTTCACTGGCAGCATTTGTTTGCTGGAGCCTTTACAGAGGCCAGCTGTTAATAGATGGGCTGCATGAGCCTTCTCATTCAATTTATCACGTCTTGCACAAAACGATTATGCTAGTTTCACGGGGCACAGTCAATCTACCTATCTCACGTATCTAGCTCTGATTACCATCCACTGCCTGGCAGTCTTTGAATAGGGGAAGGGATAGTTGCTATCTCCATTTTACAGATTCAAAGAGAAGTAGTGCTTAAAGCCAGAAGAGGAATTTTCATCATCCAACCTAACACAGACTGGGACATTTCATCACTTACCTCAATCCTATGTGTGGGACTGATGTCCTCCTTCCTCATGGTGCCCCATTCCACCATAAACTGATAGAGAATCCCTGAAGAGCTTGTTCCTTTGGTTAAGCTCCTGGAGAACTGGGTTTAATCTCAAATCAATGCATACCTAATTTGAGCTCCAGCCTAGAAGGCTGGGGCACAGTAAGCCTGATGCCATGATCTTCAGAAGCAGCTGGGCTCTTCCTTTTGTTTTAGGATTCAGTAGGCTTGAAGTACCTAAAGTTTCTGAGGAGCTGAATATGTTTTAGGGTGCCAATGAATCAAACCATAGCTTCTGGGTCAGAAATGCCGCTTTAAGCTCCCCTTTCCTACCTCAAGAGCAACTCTCTGAGGGTTTAGTTTCAAAGGTGTTCACAATCTTAAGGGTTTCAGCCAACGGGGCCATTTGTAACAGCCACAAGTTTGGTTGGTTTGTTTGTTGGGTTTTTTTCCCCAAATCATTTTGAAGTCATTCCCAGAGGCTGTGGTGGAGACTAGAGCATGGTTAAAGTCCAGTCTCAGAAGATACTAATAAACTGAGGAGGACTCACAGGAGGAGAGTGAAAAATACACAGGTCTGGAGGGGGTGATTTATGGTGACAGGTGAGGCAGAGCTCCCTGTGTCGGCTAAATGATGACTAAGCAAGAAGGTACTAATAGGAAATCTATTTGAAATATCAAGGGCAAAGATCAGCTGTTTCAGGTGGGTGCATGCAAGTGCATCAGAGAAGAGCGTGGGCCTGCTGGCAAAATCACCTTCTCAGCAGGGAGGTTGTGGTGAGCTGATGAATGGTCTTTATAAGGGCCAGAGGACTTTAATAATCAGCCTGGAAACAAATGAACAAGCAAAAAACCAAACATATGGAAGGGGCTTGCCTGTCTAGACCAGGAGGAGTGCTATGGGATGGGAACAGTGTTTTTTCCTCCCCAGGTTTTAGCAGGCTCCTTCAAGTATTCTACTGACAGCTTGAATTTCTGCACTGCTCTGGCATCATGGAAGCTTTTTGAGCTTCGTCATTTTGACAGGCCAATTCTATGACATTTTCTCCTCTGCTGGGTTTGCCAGCCAGGGACACGCACTAGTGGAGCTCCCAGCACTGTCCTTCCACAAAGCAACCCCTGGGAACCTGCCTGGGTTGCAGCAATGCTTGCCAACCTTGCAGCTTTTTCCACCAAGCTTTTATGCAGAGCAGATGTTTAGCTGAGTCCCTTGGGGATGTTCACTGAACTGCTTGCGTTGTAGGAAGAAATCCCTTTCTCTCATTGTGGAGCTGTACAAAGGCATTGGGATGTTTGTGTCATTCTCTTGCAGAAGTTCTGGGGACAAGGTTACCTCGTCCCATTCCAACTCACTTGCGGGTAGCAGGGAGGAACTAATTGTTGCCTTCTTTAATAGATAAACCAAGGGCTGTTAAACCTTTGATGACTGAACGGGTCTGGGAAATAAACTGAGCAGTCTTAAATGCAAGGAATTATATGGTCCAAAGGAAGCAGAATGCAGTGGCAAGTCCATTCAACTGCTAAAATGTGCAAGATGCCAGAACGCGACACTCTCTCCTCTACCCAAATAGAAGTCTGTCCATCAGAACAAGAGTTCAGGCCTGGGGTGATCAGATATGGCACATCTGCGGCAGAATCCAGGCTCATCAATTGCCATCGATGGGCTGTCACTGGGCAGATAGGCCCTTCAGCACAGAATCAGATAGTGCTGAGTCAAAATCATGCCCTTCAGATTTCAAAGGCCCTCACTTCTTACCCGATGCTATCGCTTTTATTAGGAGCTGGACGTGTGAGATGCAGTGAGGAAGCACCAGCTCTCCTGAGTTCAGAGCCTGGCTTTGCCACTGGTTTGCTGGATGCCCTTGGAAAAGCCAATTAAGTTTTTGTTGCCTCAGATTTCTCAGTTGTACAATCGAGAGCTATTCTCAAGCATAATTAACTCATGATCTGACCGCAGTTTCAGGCATGTGGTTTGTAAAGGGAAAGCATGATTATTTCAAAAATCGGATATTGAAAGTATTAATAGATTTTTAAGGCCTGAAGCAATGACTGTGCTAATTTATTTATACAGCATTTGTTAACCAGACTGCAGAACCTCTTCCAGCAGTAGCTACATTGCAGTCATGCTTGTAAGTCCTGACTGCGCTACAGCACACTCTCTAAAGAGATGTTGAGTCTTGATTTAAAGATCTCAAGTGACAAAGACTTTGTCACATCTATAGGTCAGCTGTTGAAAGGCTTATTTACCTGCATTGCTAAAGTATACCATATTGCTAGTCTGACTGCATCCAGGATCAGCTCCCAGTGCGCTAAGATTAAAGAACCGTAAATGTGAGCAATCTCTAACCCAAATGGGAAGATGCAGGCGGTGACTGAATGAGCTCTTTGCATTCTGGTGGGTAAACTGAACAGATTAGGGTTGAAGCCTCTCAGAATAAAGCAGGTTTTCAAGATCTTGAATTATTCCTAGAACTCTCTCCAATTTTTCCAACATCTTTCTTTGAGTTTCAGATGCCCGAGCAGAAGGAAGTATCAAAGCAGATCTCACTGACATTGCATTTAGATGTAACACCTCTGCACTACTTATAATCTCTTTCCTTATTGCTCGTATTTGTGCTCTTAGGTACAGCTTTGTGCTGGTAGTTTGTATTTGACTGGTTTCCTACTGTTGTACCCCATTTCTATTCCGACTGAGTTTTTGAACACTCTCAGAATACCTGTTTACAACCTGATCGATGTTTAGACATAAGGGTATAACTGAATAACTGAACAAATGCCCAGAAGTCAGTCTGAGTTGGAGATGTGGAGTCAAAATCACAGCTAGAGTTGTTCAATAGGGATGTGAAAGTACGCCCTGGATGGAGACTGGAATTAGCTCCAAGGTGGGGTTTGCTGCTAGAGCACATCAAATCTGGCATTGAGCTTATGAAATGCACTTGCTATTTTTTCCCTCCCTCACTGTGGCTTTGAGCAAGAACCAGAAAAAGGAATTATGCAGGATTAGGTGCTGCAGACATTTATTCTGAGCTTTTATTGCTGAAATGGGAAGGTAAGGAGTACTCCTGTCCTGAGACAGTACACCAAAACATAGCCAGGAGAAGGCAAGCTTGGGGTACTCAACTAGGACAGAAGATGGACAGAGAGAACTGAGTTTCACTGGTGTGAGCGTTACATCTATCCTTTGCTAGCACCCTATTTAAGAGCAGTTTGCCAATTCACCTGTAAGTTGCTGTAGGACCACAAATGACCTTATGTACATCCTATATAGCCCCATCTCAAGCACTTGACTGTGGGGACACAACACGAGAAATTACCAAGTAAATCTGCGAGTCACTGGGTTCTAGAAGTACATTAGAAAAAAAATATGTCCTTTAAACATTAATTTAAGAAGAACAAACTACTGCTTCCACATGATAAAGGAACTGTGGCTCCCAGAGGTGCCCTCTTGCAGGGAAAGAGGAGGGTGTGTTTTTACAATGAGCTGTTGGAATTGGCTCAGAGGCTACCTGCACCCTGTTTTGCTGCTCCTCTTCTGATCAGGTTCCCAACTTTTTCCCTTTGTTGTTTTGTCTTCCACCCTCTGGCATGTGAGGAGTAGCCTAAGAGTAAAACAGCAGTGCAAAGCCCTTGCTCGCCCTGGGATACAGCACCGCAAAATGCTGATGCTTTCACATTTCTTCTGTCCATCACAGCAATTAGATAAGAGTCCAATCTGGACAGGAGGCTCTAGGGCTTGGCAAGAGGAGCCTTTCTCCGCTGGTTAGTGCAGCAGCTGGCATGCATCCTGTGCTTCCACTACAGCCCTGCTGAAACCTGACCTAAAACAAATTAATTCCCTTTCAAGTAGTGCAAATGCTCCGAGCAAAGATAACCCTGTGGAATGTGGTGTCCAGAAACCTTCACCTTGTCATTGCTAAGAAAAGCTGGTGATTGCTCCAGCTTCTTGAGCAGCTTGCAGACATAGTATGGTGCAAACCTCCAAGGAGTGTCCCTCTACAAAGCTGTTGTCTGTGGAGAAAGATAAATCAGGACAAGGAACACAAGGAAGATGCAGGACAATGGAATCAACTCTGGGAAAAAGCTCTGTGGGAAGTGAAGGGTGTTGACAGATAGGAAAAGGGGTTTCACTAAACAGAAGTTAAGAAGCAAAAAGGGAAGGAAAAAAATAAAGACATAAGAGAGTGGTAGAAAAACTGCAGAGAAACCTGGAGTTAAAAACTGCTTGCTTACCTGAACTAAACCTAAGCCTGCCTAATTCCAATTAACAAACCCAAGTCAAGAACTCTGTTTTCCTGCCAAGTGGATATATCTTGCTAAGTAGAATGGACAGGGAAGAAAGGCAGTGAGCAGAAAAAAACCCCTCAAATATAGGATGTTCTGAATGTGAGGTGTCAGAGGGATGTACTAGAGGCCATACCAAAGCAGCAATGGGGGAATGGAGTGGTAGCTGGGAGAATGCAGAAGTAGAAAGGAGAATTGTCAAGACCATGAGATCACTGAAAATCAGGAGCTGTGAAATCAGTGGAAAGGGATGCCAAAGGGAATGGGATAAAATCCTGTACAACAGTAGTGAAAGAAAGGAGGACTGCTGGCAGAGGGAGGAGAAGAAATGGTTTGCAAGGGTGAAAGGGAAGAGCAAGTTCCTCTGAAAAACCTGGTACTGAAAAGCACATAAAGGAATGTTTTGGCCTCTGGGAAAGTCCCTGAGGAACTTCACGCAGCACTTTCAGCTGCTGTGCTCAGACAGACAAATGTCATCTTCTTGGAGGTTTTGTATTGCTGTGCATAGAGCTGGACTACGGAAAGAGGCAGTGCCATGATTTACCATGTCTTACATTAATAGTATCAAGTTATAGCTCTGTGGTTATTGGGGTATACGGTGGAGTATGTTTTATTCTTGGCAATAAATGTAGCATTTGCCCTGGGATGTCAATCAATAAAATAACTGCCCTAATTGCTATTGATTGATTCATTTATTATAACACTGTACAATGAAAATCAACACTCCTGCGTTGTCACAGCCCCTCCAGCAACAGCAGCAGAGCTCTCACAAAATACATTTCACACAGTGAAACTCATGATTTCAGATGGGGACAAACCTCTGCAAAACTCCCAGTGACCTCAGCTCTCTGCTGGGATGCGGAGGAGCCACTGTCCATCACTTTTTATTGCTGTGGACAAGGGACTGATGTTCACTTTTGCCTCTTCCATTATCTGGTACTGAATGGGAAGAGAAAACCTATCCTTTCTTTCTACCTCAATTCAGCAATGGAGAGTAAAGCTTTCTCTAAGTGAAAGTGTAAGCTTAGACATGCTGTTGGTTCTGAGGTGTGTTTGCTGCCTGCAGAGATGCTCAGCAGCACAACGATTGGCTTTGCTTAATAACAGTGACAAAAGCTCCTTATCCTGCCAAAGCAGCATTAAACCCCCAACTGCACAAAGGCCTGGGGGGGGGGCAGTGGCAGTGCTGTGGGGCTGACAGCTCTTTCCCAAAGACGCCTGGCTTCTGCTGTGCTGTGTTTACAAGGTGAGAGGGTTTTATGCTACTTTCAGCTCAGCGGGATCCTGCCAGTATAACAAAACCTCCTCTCTTTTACCTAGGAGGAGGCAAAACACTTAAGTCAAAAGATTAACTCTGATGGAGCTCTGAAACTGCTCCAGAGGGGCAAAAGTGATGCCGTGATGTCTGCAGCCTGCAGAGCATGGGCTTGGGATGGGGCAGAGGGCTAACTGCTCAGCTTATGGTTGGTTTTCCTTATTCCCATACTTCAAGCAATGCTTGGGATATCAGGCAGTCCCAGAACAAGGCTACTGAGGCTTATAGCATGAGACAGAAGGAGGAGCCTTGTCTCCTACCTCACTGGCACCCTCAGTCACAGCTTCTTGCTTTGTTCTGGGGATGCCTCTACATCCCCTGCTTTGCCAGATGCCTCTCCCAAACGTGAATATATGTGCTGGCAATTAGAGTTAGCACAGGCAATTACATTTCTGGGGTTTCTCCCTGGTCTCACCTCATCTGAGCAAGTCAATTAATCTCTCTGCATCTCAGTTTCTCTGCCTGTGAAACAGATAATAATGTGGGCACCACCCAGCGTGGCTTAATCGAAGTGCTGGCATCCCCCTGGCTGTGAGGGCTGCAGAGGTATGATGGATTTTTAATCTCAGACAAAGTAAAATGCTATTGTCTGACTTGTGGTTATTACAGGCACTGAACCATTAGCAGCCTCTGCACACCATTGGGATTTGGTGGGGCACTTTCCAGGACCTCTTGCCTGTTGCAGCTTTGAGCCATGGGAGACCCTGCTGAAAATAACAGTATTGGCTCTTTGGCTCAGGATGCTTCAGCTCATCTATTTATCTCTTTTTCTGAGTGCTGATTTCACTGAACATCCTTTAAAAAAATATGGGGAAGGAAGAGAGAGAAATCATTCAATTAGAGATGAAAATAATGGCCCTGTTAGGCTGTTGTTGCTGAATCAGGCAGGAGGAAGAAGAACTGCAAACATATATTTGAAAGCAAGGATGTGAAAGGCATCAGGGTCTCTGTTGCAAATAGCTGCTGGTCTGACGTGAGGAAAGCAAGCCTATGAAGGAAAACAGCCCCAGAAGGATAATGGAGTTTGCCCAGGGTTGTGCACCAGGGGTAGGAACAGTGTCCAGCCCTCTTGGATCACAAAACCTCTACATCTCCCTCATCCACGCTGCATTATTCCTCACAGCACTACAGAACATTAGTCTGAGCCTTTCTTGCAGTGAAAAGTGACCCAATTAGATGCCAGGATGAAAATTTACCAATTAAATAACTTTTCTGCAGAGAAAATTGATGCATACATGCCATATATCTTCAGGAGGAGATGTCCATTAGTGCTAATTGTGTTGGTGGCTTTGGTAACGGAGACACTGGTCTATTTGGAGTCAGATGGACAAGCTTAATCCTATTTTAGTTACACTACAAACAGATAGGGGCTGTAATTACTTTAGTCACTAATTCTCTAAATCACAGTGTAACCCACGATCCAGAGGGGGAAAGTTTTGTATCCCATTATCATATCCCTCGCATCAACTAATGACTCCAAAAATAAGCAACATGTTTAAATTCATCGTAATTTCTATGTGCTCTGTGACAACTCTATTTTCAGCGTATGGTCCTTAAACACTCCAATTTTACATAAGAAATATATTTTGAAAAGCTGAGAAAGCTATTTACTGGTTATTTTTGGCATACAGCGAGTGCTTTCTGGCATTAGTTCACCTTATGTCCACTTGGATTTTAAGGAGAGACTAAGTGGCTTTGACATAAGTAGAGGGGGGCAAGCAAGTTGAAGAAAATGTAATTGGAGTTAATGAACTTTCTAAGACTCAAAGTGAACTGTAAGAAGAAGCTCTACGTCCCCAGTAACAACTTAT
>JBCJKH010057788.1:0-20975 GCA_039877255.1 Loriculus beryllinus
CCTGGTCATTCTCGTGGCCTCCTCTGGACTTACTCCAACAGCTCCATGTCCTTCCTATGTTGAGGACACCAGAACTGCACACAGTACTCCAGGTGGGGTCTCACAAGAGCAGAGTAGAGGGGCAGGATCACCTCCTGAATCACCTCTATATAAAGAACTGTTGAAGAAATTATCAGAGAACGTCTGAAGGGTGCAAAGCTCATAAAAAGTAAAAACTTAGTCAGAAGTTGGAGAATTGATGTGGTTGGAGGTTGATGCGATAAGTTATTCTTTGTAATCAATAATTCCTTTGACTATTGGTCAAAATTCATTCTTGGAGAGAAAAATCTTGGTAGTGAGATGAAATAGGATGTGCAAGATCATGTGTAACATTTTTAGAACAGGAAGCTGCTGGGTTATGTAATAAGTTGTTGAAAACAATTCAGCAGCATCTCAAAGTCTGTTGAACGCTATGCAATGGGCTGTTTCACATATCTTGCAAGATATCCTCTAAAATTTCAGACATAGTCTGTGACTGTAATAAATTGAGTTCTTCTAATTGGATTGTAAGAAGTATTAAAATATCTCCACACCCTTCACCAAAGTAATCCTAGCATAGTAATTCTGTATTACAGAATCTTAAGTCTTGCCAAAACTGTGTTTCTGTGCACTTGTGAAATGGACTGATCTCACCTGTCAGCAGTTCTCAGCAAGTCAGGAGATTAATGTGGAGGCTTAAAATACTTTCATTGGAATGGCTGTTGGTTGATCATTAATCCTGTTGAAGAAAGAGAATACACGCAATGTATCTCTAGCATAAATGTCTCTGGAAAGATCATAAGCATTATTTAGTTCTGCTCTTGTCCTTTCTGTCTTCTTTGCCAGCAGGGATGTGTGGTTTTGTGGGTTTTTTTGTTGGTTTTTTTTTTTTTTTTTTTTTACTTTTTAACTTTGTCTGTCCAATCCTACAAAAAGAAGGGGGAAATCTTAAGGCTGGTGCACAGAGATTTTCAGCAGGAAGTGTGTCAACCATTTCAAGAACCAAGAGCCTGAGTCTGACACCAGTTTGCTGTTTCTGTGTGCTAATTAGCTCTGCACTGAGGTGACTTGCTAGTAGGCTGCCTTTCATATTAACCTTTCCTATTATGAATGCTTTATCAAGATCATTTTTGGCTTCTGTGTTGCTTACCTGAACTGTCTTACATGTGCCAGTTCACTAAAGTTAACAGTTGCTGGAAAATAAACTGTCTGAGGCTGTCAGCTTTGTGCCATGCTGTAGATGGTGCTTTGAGTTATTCAGAGCTAGGTTAGCAGTTAGAAAAATTAAACTAGTTCCAGTTTGGCCCATGTCACTTGAAATAGCTAGCTAAAGGTAATGCCAGAATTCTATTTTGAGATAGTAATGTCTGAAACAAAGTACAGATTTTCAAGCCAGCTATGCTTGTAATAGAATAGCCTTTCAATTGGAGCCTTGGGTTCAGTTTGGGGATTTATGCATGTAAGTCCTTATTTGTTCTTTAATAAGATGAAGATGACTCTTGTCTTCTCTTTGTAGGGCTGGCACCTTCTGCTCAATTCAACTTGCTTCCTATATAAAACTGTCTGTGCTTGAACAACAGCCATGATGTGGTGTTCTCAGTTGCCTATCCCAGCCATGATTAGTCTCTTTATTAGACAAAAATATCACCTCACACATCTGTCTGAGATCATTATATTGCAGGAAACTTCCCGTAGGTATTTCTCCTGGCAACCAGAATGCTGGAAGAAAGGTGATGGCTTCTTCCTGCATACCTGCTTCATGGCTTCATTACTCTAATTGAAATTAATGTTTTCTGTTTTCTAAACTGCTGCTCTTGTCTGTAAGACTGCTTCAGTTCAGCTTCAGACCTTTATTCTTACTTGAAAAGCAACAATTCTAATGTGTCAGCAAACACAGCCATGGAAAGTCACACAAACGCAGACAAGAAAACTTTACATTCCCTTTGGAATATTACCCCAGTACTTGCTACCGCTTTTCTTTTGCTCTCATTTCTGATTCCCCAAAAGCAGGAAACAGGCCCTCAGCTTTATTAGCCTCTTGAAAGGAGAGGTAAGTTTGGTCTGTGCCATGAGTTACAGTTTTGTTGAGGCCAGGGGGAAGTGGGACTGTATAGGCATCTTCTTCTGATTATTATGTGCCTGTTGCTACTACCATAGGATTTGAGGCATGATGGCTGCTAATGCAGACAGCTGAAACTGGCAACCTAGAAGGTTTTTGCTTGCTTATTTTCCAGAGCTCTGATAAAATTACAGCTTTTCTTCTAGCAGTTTAGTTGACTCCAATGTCAGTTATTTCCATGGCAGTGTAATGAAAAATGTGTACTGCATGTACTGTGAACATGCTGCTCTTGAGTTGACCCCTTCCTAACTCTTGGTCCTACTCTGTCATCCACTAGTGTAGTCAAAGGTCAGGAAAGCATGACCCAGACTTTTCAGCAGTTGCTCTGTGCTGTACAAGTACTGCTTGACATGATGGAGAAGTAAGGCTGAGACAAAAGGAACTAGCCAGGTTGGTTTCTGCAAACTCCTGAAACTGTTCCTTTCAAGCACTGCCTAACCTCACTAGACCTAACCTCACTAGAACACCTCACTGAAGCTTAGCTTCCTGGAGATCTTGAAGTCCTGTACTAAAAGATTTTTAGCCAACTTTCATAGTTTCCCACTTTGGAAAGAGATTTAGTATTTTCAAATGTTCCTTAAATACTTACCAGGTAGGTCTGGAAGCAACCTGATAGTTTATACTGGTGTGTGGAAAAGGAACCTTAAATACTTATAAAAATTTTGCTTTCTGGGAGACATAGGGTTAAAGCTGTATCTGAACCTCCTGCATGTGAGAGTGGGCTAATTACGTGATGTTAAGCCAGCATGTAGAAAATTTGGATCTATGGCAATAAACTGTGTAATAGATGCTATTTTCACCTTTCTGATCGCTGTGATCTAATCCTTACCTTTATCTAGATAAGGAGGCTAAATCTGATTAAGTATTCAGTGCTTGTCGTGGACAACTCTTTACCACTCTGAAGCACTCTTCATTGAGCAAACAGTAGAAGAGGTGGTAGCAATAGAAGAGTGCCAAATATACTGTCTTCTGGTAGCATTTCAAGTTGGTGTAGAAAGCTATTCCTCTCCAGGTGTTTCAAACAGCTGCCTCCTAAAATTGTCAGGGAACTGTAGAGTAGCTGTAAACCCCAGGAGCAAGGCTTTGAAATATCTAAGAAGCAAGGAAATATCTAAGAAGCTTCTGCTCCTCCTATTCCCTTTGCAAGTATAATGTTTGTTAGAGTGGGGTTTTGCTGTTTTTTTTTGTTTTGCTTTGTTTGTTTGTTTGGGGTTTTTTGGTTTTTTTTTTTAGATATTTGTATCTTAAAGAGTTGGGGGGTTTTTTTTAGTGTTTTTTTGTTTTGTTTTGTTTTGTTTTTTAAGAAGCTTAACATTTTAAATTAGGAGCATTTTGACAGTTGTCTTCCATCAGAACTGTTGAATTTAAGCCAGCGGAAACCAATTGAGAAATAAACATTGGCAAATGTCATTGATTCTTTGGGCATGGAATACTTCAGAATTGTGTTCTATATTGACTAGTTCAGAACTATGCTGTGTTAATGACCTTACCATTTTGAATCTAGTTCTAGTTATATTAGTTATATTCTTTTCATTATAAATCATGAAAGTCTTTAGGCTGGAAAGGTCTGTGGGAGGCCACCTAATCCAACATCCTGTTCAGAGCAGTGTCAACACTGAGTTTAGCCTAGTCCAGTTTTTCAAGTTGTCTTGAAAATATCTGAGTACAGTGGTCTCATTTTTCTTTTAGTAACTGTTTTGGCTTAACGTTTTATAATGTTGTAATTGGTCAACTACTTAACAAATCCATAGCAAATATAAGGCAGAACATAATAAAATGCATGTTTCTTTGAGCTGAGCACCTACCTTATATTCAAGTATCCAATTACATTGTATAAGACCTTTGGAAGGAAGAAAAAGGCAACCCTAGAGGACTTTATTAGCCAGGGAGTAGGCTAGTTTGATATCAGTGTGACTAATGTCAATCAGTTGATGCTCTCTGCGTACTCGGAAAGGTTGCATGCTAGCTAAGTTGACATGACTTTAACTGTTGCTCAGATTCTAATATTGCTTAGTGGTGTCAGTGGAAGAAGCAGTTATAAAAGGACCTGTTTATTTGTTTTTTCCAAGTAATATACTGCTAAATTGTGCAAGTATACAACGTTTTTTATTCCTGTCTTTATTTGTTGGGGTGTTTTTTTTTCTCCAGACGTACTCAGGCCTGTTCTGTGTGGTAATCAATCCTTACAAGAACCTGCCCATATACTCAGAAGAAATAGTGGAGATGTACAAAGGCAAAAAGAGACATGAGATGCCGCCTCATATCTATGCCATCACAGACACAGCCTACAGGAGTATGATGCAAGGTGAGTGCTGACTGAGATAATGATTCTTGTTGAAATCACAAATCAAGGTTGCAGTCAAAACACTGTAGGAGAACCAACCCACTGCTATCAGAAGGCATTGTTGCCTCCTCTGCCCTTGCTTACAGACACCTGACACCTACTTGGTGCCAGCTTTGTGTTGAGGTGAATAGCTTTCTGCTGCTCTGTTAGATTGAAGAACCTTACAAAGAGTCTGGCAAGAGCTAAACTTGACATAAACAATAGGCAAACTGAGGTAGTGAACTTTTCCTTTCAGTGATGAGCCTGTGGAAAGATAGCTGTATGTGGGCAAATACGTGTATTAGTTGATACAGGCTTTTAACAAAGCATGCAGTCTGGTTGGGTGAAACAAGTTTATTGAAGTGTGATGGGCACTGGTAGTTTTACTCATCAGGAGTTGTTTGGTTACATTTTTATTCTGCTAAGAATAAAACTTATTATCAGGAAATACTAGATACATCTGTTGGCTTTTCACAGAATAAATGAAAGCAAGCTGCTTGACCTGTTCCCTTCCCTGTCCTTTTGTGTCTACAAATGAGAAGTAAAGAACCATAAAGAACCTGATGCTTGTTTGTCACTTGAGGACTTTTAAATATGGAGCTCTGAATGTCTTATGCATCTCTCCTCTGTATCTCCCCTCTTCTGAGAGGAGGTCTTTCTTACACAGAGCCAGTGCTTGTGTTGGGGAGGCTTGGTGAGTGTTCAGGTGTGGAGGTATTTTGGGCTTTTCCACCTATTTGTAGCTGGGCTGTATGTAGAGGTGTGCTTTGTAAGGTTTGAGGGTTATAATGGAAGCTTTGATTTGGCATGGCTTCTATGAATTTGATTACTCTTTTATCTTATGATGACTAGCAATGACTAAGGTGTTTGTCTCTCTCAGGTCTTGTTCAAAAAAAGTGAGGCTAATGACAAAGGCCAGATATAATATAATCATGCTTTAAAATTCTAATTATAATCAGTTTTAGAGTTCTACTTTTCCCCTGCCCTCGCTACCACTTGCTCCTCCAAGCATAACTATGGGTGACAATAACAGTATGGTTGCCCAGACTGGAAAGGGTGCAAGAAAAACTCCTTCCATCTACCTGTGCTTGTGGTTTTAAACGAATTTTAGGTGTGAAGAATGCTGAAAAAGTTTGCTGAAGTGTGGTGCCATGCAGAGCAGAGCACACGGGAACATTAACATGATGGATGGATTAAATTTTGTCTATAAAAGCTTTGGGTGGGGAAAGGTGAGCCATACAGACATGCTGCAGGGAACTGATGGCCAGATACTGATGGCAATTTGTTGAAGATGTGGCAACTCTTTAAGAAATACAGCTATACTACTGATGTGTTACTGTGAAAGGAATGCTGTATCCAGGGGAAGAAACTTATGAACCTGGACTTCATTTATATAAGACCTCACTTCCCTCAGACAAAGGCTGGATTTGCCGTGAAGGACAAGGACAGATGCACTGCCAATACTATATGTGGCAGTGTGGTTATCTGTAAAACTCTTATCACTGTTTCACTTCATTTGTTATTTATTTCTCTCCCTTGCCCACTCCTTGTCAGCTCAATTACCAACATGTATTTTCTTAAACAAGCTATTGACTTAACCCTACCAGAATTACTGTTCCTTAATGCCTTGGTTTAACCCCAGCTGGCACAACTCTCCTCTCACACCCCTGCCCGTGGTGGGAGGGGGAGGAGAATTTTAGGGGGCAGAATGCAAAACCTGTGGGTTGAGATAAAAACAGCTTAATACTTGAAATGAACTAAAATAGTAATAATTGCCAGGAGAAGGGAGACAACAAAAAGGGGGAGAGAAATAAACCCCAAGAAAGACAAGAAATGCACAGTACAATTGCTCACCACCAGCTGATCAATGCGCAGCCTGTCACTGAGCAGTGATCGGTACCTCTTGGCCAACTCCTCCCAGTTTATACACTCAGCATGATGTGCTGTGGTAGGGAATATCCCTTTGGCTAGTTCAGTTCAGCTATCCTGACTATGCTGCTTCCTGGCCTCCCATTCTTCATTAGCACAGCATGGGAAACTGAAAAGTCCTGGACTTAGAACACGCACTACTTAGCAACAACTAAAACATTGGTGTGTTAACCAGCACTGTTCTCAGACTAAATAAAAAGAAAACCCAACATGGTACTAGCTACCTGGAAGAAAATTAATTACCCCAGCCAAAACCAGGACACCTAAAAGAAGAAGTCTTTTCTACATGGAGTCAGAAACAGTTTCTTTGTCATTATTGTAAAGAGACTGAAGTCTTTGTCTGTTTATACACAACAGTTAAACTATTTGGAACTGCACTTGCATGCATCTTGTCCTTCATCCCTGCCAGATATGTTGGTGTGTGGCAGTGGATAACCAGACAGCTGCAATTGTGCAACAAAGAACAGGTGACTTTCCCTGGTCTGACAGCGGTTCAGAGCTAGTGATTAATCTACATGGGTACTTTATTTCCTTTTGAAATGAGGAGGTGTCTCCACTGGATCACAGCTTGAATGATGTCTAAAACTTGGAAATTCCAGACTTGAATTACAAAGCTAAAGAATGGCAGTCCTGCTTCTGTTTTCCTAGCATGGGAGACTTGCTGTGAGCTCTGCTGGTGTGTTTGCCTTTCCCAGAACAATTCTAGCTATGCAGTATTCTCAATAGTATTGACAGTCTAGAGGTTTAGCCCAGCTCCTCTTTGCCTGGTTTGAGATCTTGTCACTGACTTTTTTTCTGAATGCCTATTGGATGTATCATTCCCAGTCAACTTTTGAACTAGCTTGCTTTGATCTCTGCTAGGTTTGGAAAGATTTGTGTGTGTGCGTGTTACTTCACATGTGCATATGTGTCCTAGCAAGAACCCTAGAGATCATTTTAGGGTTATTTGCTGCCTTATTTCCTTATTGCAAAAGGTAACAAGTAGCATTGACGTCTGCTACTGGGAATGAAGTGAAGGTATGTTGTATCAGTGTCTCTGGTCCTGGCTAGTCTCTAGGGCAACGGAAAGCAACATTCCTATTCCACTTTCTCAGTTTTGCTTAGCAGTGAGGGAGGCTTGGTGCAGCAGCCAGTGGTATGGCAGGAATCTGTACAGAGAATAGAAGATGAAAGCATCTGGTGCTCCACATGAGCTGGAGGCATTTAGGATTAGGCTGCCTTCCCCAGGTTACTTTCAGAGCCCTGAAGGCTGGGAATCCTTTGTGGTCTGGAGAAAGGATATCAAGCTGCTGACTGACTTCTGTCAGCATGGGGTATAGTTATCTCTTAAGCTGACATGACAGAGTGGAAAAGCCTTGCATGTCAATCGATTTGGACTCTGATTATCTTTCTTCAGTCAATTTATGTTATTTTAATAAGCAGGCCTTTCAAAGGGACATTTATCAGGAAAGGAGGTGGGAAAGGAGAGGAAGATTAGAGCTTTATTCCAACCTCTGTTAATTTAGAAACTATTTAACCCTTTTCAGGTATCTATGCTGATGCACTAGGGGTGACTTGATCCTCTCTTAGTGTCTACCCTCATTACTCCATTTACAAAACTGTTTTGTGGCATTTGTATTTTCCAAGAGGTTACATTGCTTTTTGTTAAATTTTGCTAGAAGTACTTCCTTGAAGCAATAAGATGCTGGAGAACATGCTCAAAGTGATTATTTTTTCTCTTTTTTTCCCCTCCTTTGACTCAACACATTAAAACTCAGAATTGAGATGAATATGTTATTTTGCTGCATTGTACTTGGAATAACTTCATGTGCTTCAAGATGAGAATTCTGAAAAAAGGCGTAGCTTTTTTGTTTTCAGAGAAAACAACCATTTGTCTTAATGTCTCTGCTCCTTGGGTAACCTGGACACCAGAAGCCTTAGGTCTGAGTGCTTTCAGAAGAATTAATCTTCTGGTGCTGCTGGAGTACAGTGCCTGCAAGTGGAGTGGTGTCAAATAATCACTCTAATGCAGCAGGTGTACACTGAAGGGGTACATTTTTTACCTCAATTCATAGTCTCCAGGGAATCTGTGTAGAAAAATATATTTAAAGCTGTTAAATAGCACTTGGTTTTCTGTTTGGATCACATACAGGACGTTTTCTAGGTCAAATTCTGATAGAACCTAGAAATTTCATTGGTGTCTGGAGCATGATGGCTGTTTTAATGCTATTGTCTGAAACTTCTGGAATATGATAATTTTCCAAAATCCAATCTTCTCAACTAAGAGACAGGTAGGAGAGGGAATAGATAGCATGTTGGTAATGAATGTACTCCACCTACTTTCTTACCCAGTTTCTCCACCTATTAGTGAAGGGCTCCTAACGGTTCTCTGAACATAAGCCTAGAAATCATTGTGCAGTAATTAAACCCTCCTTGACCTTCATGGATTAGTTTGTGAAGGAGCCTGTGCAGCTTGCACCTTGCCCGTATGCACTTGGGGTTAAGACAGTCTCTAGGTTTGGTGTTTAAAGGCCTCTGAAGGATAGTAACTTTATGATTTTTATTGGCCTTGTTACACTAAGAGAGGAACCGGTGTTTGCTGTTTAAGACTAATCTCTTTGTTGATCTTCACATGCACCTCAGGCCCATTCGTCATTTTCACAAGAAACAGACCTGTACATCTGCTTCTATAACATATAACCTTGAAGTATTTAATTTGTTAACTGCTGGATGTTTACATATGTCATAAGTTTCTGAACCGGTAGAACACTTCTGTTTTAACTTGTTTGGCCAAGTAGTCTTTCTCTTGTTGCTTAGTATTGGTCTGCTACACTGTGCTGTATATTGCACTGTTCCAAAGTGCATCTTTATTTTCTATACAGCATTCTCTGTTTGTTTACTGATTCAGGGATGCTTGACTGACAGAGCTGCTCATATTATGTAGAGGCACACATGTCTCTTTCAGCTTGCATGTAAAGGTCAAGTTCTGTTTCCACTGAACCCAAAAGAATATAGCCTGTGGTTTCACTAGTTTCCAAGATTCATCCAGATTTCTGATGCAAAGTGCAGTGTTAAGTTGAGATACTAATTACAGAGGATTTTGATGGTGTTTTCATACAAATGTAAGAAAAGATGTATGTAGCTTCATGTTTTCTTAAGAAATGTCTTACATGCTTTGAATTACTTAAGATTTCTAAGTGCAGCTCTCAAAATCTGCGTCTCAAAATGTGGTTTTCAGTAGAACAAGGAGCTAAAAAAGTCCGTTGCCCACTTGTTTTTTAGTAGCTACCACACCCTTTTTGCTTCATTCCTGTAAACCAGAGCAGGAGGAATCTGGCAGTCCCTTTTGTAATGGTTCAGCCCTTGCTGTCAGTCTCCCTGCAGTTTGCTGTTTCAGTATCACAGGCTGCCTGAGCTTTTGCAGGCTGTATACCATTTTTTCTTTCCTGTCAGAACTTCATAAACATTTGTGTAACTTAAAATTACAGCCTAACTTGTTTTCCTGTTTTGCTCTCTCCAGATTCAGTTAAGGAATGCTAGAGAAAGGGGTATGGGCTCTAGTCCAAAAATGGCTTGAGGAAGTAAATATTTGCATTTGACCCAGTAGGACATATTTCATTTTTTGGAATGAGATTTACTCTCCTCCTTGTGACTGTCCTCAAACTTCAGATAATCCTGGCACTGCAGTGTTCCTAACTTGAGTGCTGGGTTTTTGTTGTTGTTGTTTGGCTGGGGTGCTTTTTTGTGTGGTTTTTGGTTGGTTGGTTTTACCTTGAAGTTCTGTTATTGAGAGCTGTCCTGGATGTGCTATGTTTGTCCTTCATTTGATTCCTTTCTCTCTTTTTTTGTATTTGGTGACAGGTTATTAGCATTTGGAAACTTCTCTATCATGTACTCTTTAAATGGTAATGCAAAACCAGGCTCTTTGGCTCTGTTCTGGTGCTCCCCTGGGGTGGTTTTGATCCTACTCACACCAGCATGTAGGTTAAAGCACCACAGTGAACATACTTGATTAGATTCTGTGCCAGTGGGGTTGCTCCAAATAGTGCAAGTGTCAAGTGCCTGGGGTTCCTCTTGTGTTAGAGCCCTGAGGGAAGGACGTGGGTTTTAAGATGATGTTGAGGTCGGAAGAGAAGCTTGAGGAGGAACTGAGGAACCGAAACTACTGCATGGCTGAAGCACTTATGTGCATTTAAGACTAATGCTTGCTTTAGGTCATCTCTAACTTGTTGAGGCAGCCAGTTGCCTGAGTTGGGGTAGAAGCATACACTGTGGTGCTGGGGGAGCAGTGCAGTAACGGAAACCTGGAGGGCCAGGCTGCTCGGTTCTGCCAGACACTGGTGGTTAGGAGGTGGGTGGTACCAGCCAGCTATGGTTAAGCTTTGAGCCTTAATGAGTCAGCTATAGGCAGGGGACTCGAACCAAGCCTTTGCCTTTCAGCTACACTTCCTCTTAGCTGCAGAGGTGATGTCACCAGTGTGTGAATGCTATAGTACTTCTCCTTTTATGGTGATAAACAGGCTTGAAACTGGAGTCACTCATGCAGAGGAAGTGGGTGATAAAGGCCTGCTTGGATGTTCTGTGACCGAGATGTGGAGCTGGAATCACACATTCTTCTCTAGCCTCCCAACCTTTTTCTTTTTCCCTCCCCAAAACATCTAAAACCAAAATTCAGGATTCTGGAGCTCTGTTTATTTATCAATTATGCTAATAAATTCAACCACAGCAGTTCAGCATTCATTCGGATTTGTTGTTTTGCAGTAGAATATTTGGCTGAGGACTTCTTATGTACAAGATGTCTCTCTTGTGAAAACAAAATTTGGTTTAATTACATTTGCAATGTCCTGGAAGCAGTCTGGAATGCAGTCTTATTTTTGGACTGAAGAAAGTCAAGAATGAGATATTATGGGTTTTTAATATAGTAAAATTAATCTACTGATCTTAATATACCATACTGCTGTATAGCTTAAATTTGAAGGATGTTTTACTTCCGAAATTTCTGGATGCTTGAGGCTGCTGCATCTTATGATCACTCGAATACTATGGTGATGAGACCTAAAGAAGAGGCTAGATAAAAAGCTTTCCTTGCCAGCTGGTCTGAAGTACAGAACTGTTGCTATAATTAACTAATGAGTTGTTATTCTGGATTGTTTTTAATAAGTGACTCTGTTTAGGATTGAAAAGCAGATGCAGATTTCTTTTAATCAGGCGTTTCTTGATGGTGTTATTATAAGCCACTGGGTTTATGGTACCCAGCACATTCTCTTTTGCTGAGTAGGTTGCTTGCACAACTGACAATGGAGTAAGGGCAAGTGCTGACTGAAGTAGCGCAGTTACACCCATGCTGAATGATCCTTAAAAAAAAAGAGGCGTGGAGGTGGCCTTTTGTCTGGACAACTGAATTCTGATTCGTGATGGCACCAGTCAGTGTTGTATGGAGAGGAACATTGGCATTTAAAGCAGTTCTTAACTGGAAGCGTATCTAAGAGTTACACTTTTGTATGCGTTAGCTCTTTGCCCCTTTGGTCGGCTCCAGTTTCCTGTTGCTCAACACATTATTGGAGTTGTCTGTCTGTACACAATTAGAAGAATTCCAGCTATCCCAATGACTGCTGCTTTGCAGTCCTGGGAAAGAATTTCCCCCGGATTGCAAACAGGAATGTTGCCTTTTATGGCTCTGTCTGCATGCTGCCGGTGACTTGCCCGCACTCGCAGGTACGTTCCTGCTGGCTTAAAGCAGAGGTGACTAACGCAGCTGCAGAGGGCCACCACCAAAGTGTGTTGGGGGAGGAAGACGGTGCCGAGAGGATTTTTGAATGCTGTCTGTGACTTTTCCTGCCTGAGCACCTTTCAACACCTTGCTCTGTGTTTAAGGTGTGGAAAAATCCTGTGTTTTGCCCCTTTGGGACTTCCTCGGGTCACTTCAGGGTGCAGTTACTAACTTGCCTTACTGGAATGAGGTTTGAAAAGAGCTGCTCAACCAAATGTGACAAAACTTGTCATGATCAAAAAGCCTTTGGTGCCAAAGAGCTTCTTGGTATTATCTGACATTGACAGTCTCTTTTTCTGTTGGGGTTTAACCCTCTGCTTACTAACTTCTTTTTCTTCTGGAATAAGGATCTTCTGGCGAAGGGGGAATGGGAAGGAATTCAAGTGCTTGGGCTTTCATTGCCTGTCTTTGGAGCCCCAGCTCGTATTTCAAAGACCAGATATAAGGTCCCACCAGGAATAAGGAGTGCCTTCCTTAAGGTTATCTTTTTTTCTTTTCCCTTTTTAATTTTTTTCTCAGATTGGCTGTTTCAAGAGCCTCTAGTACCTGAATGTGAACATAACCTTTTCTAGGACAAAGAAAAGGGGCTTCTTTTTTTACAGCCAAACTTGCAAAAGTCAGATGTTATTCAGAGTCACAGTCTTGTCCTTTTGCATAGCTGCTTTGTGGTAAAGAATGACACCCAGGCAGTCACACTACCGAAGAATACATTACCTCAGGCAATCCATAAATAAGTCATTAGTTATTCCCCTGATCCACCCTCAAAGTGCGCAGTCACAAAGAGGTCTGGCATGTGCCTGCTGAGCCCTTGACCCACTGGGAACCTTGAGTGGATTCAAGGGAGCTGGCTAACATAACATGTACTCTTAGCCTGGCCCTCAGCAAAAAGGGTGCGTATCTTAAAGGCAATGAATAAAATTCAGCACTTGAAAAAATGAATATGCAATGCCAGTAAAGCTGCAGTATCTACTTCTGAGTGCTCAAGAATTTGCCAGGGCAAAACCATTTGAGTGACGATTTTCTTCTGCTTGCTTTCTTCCAGACTTCGGGCTAATCAGCTCTTTCTGGGAACAGTATTAACAGGGATAAAGCAGATGATTTTCTTCTAATTTTTGTGCTCATCTGCATACAGTCAGTTTTCAGTAAAGAAGCTTAAGAGCTTGAGTTGCCTGTCTGGTGTGTGAACCGGATGTTTCCATTATTGGTTTCAGAATGTTATGTAGTAACATACATTAACATCATCACTCACATAGAGTATGTTAGCGATGATGTTAAGACTGAAACGCTAAATTACACACAGCAGTGTGTAAGAGTATAGAAGGTAGTTCCAGGTACTTGAACTCTATCTGACTATAAAGCCTTCCCTAATTACAGTTCAAAATCAAGTTTTGTGCTTATCTTGCGCAAAACAACTTGAGCGGTGACTCAGTTATATCGTATAGTACTCTGTTGAGGAGAGTAGTGAATGTACTTGGGTTCTTTAAGATACTGGAGAGAAGAATAGAAAGAACCAGTGCTACATCCATAAACATACTGATGAAGGTTACTACTTGCTGAAGTAATATTTTGGAGCAATCCAGTGAATTGGATGTTTTAGTTGTGCTTTCTCTCAGAGATTAGACTTTGGTCCAACACAAAATTGGGGCTCAGTGTGGAAAAAGGGAAGAATGACAATAACTGGATGGAATCCAACTGTTGTGTTACTGTGATTCTCAGACTGGATGAGCTGATTGTTCTTTGGTCTTGGTCTTAAGCGAAAAAACCCAAAACCCCAGACTCACCAAACCAAAAAATAATATACACATACAAAAACCCCAACCAAACAAAAAACCCCACAAACCCAACGAAAGCAGACCCCAAATGGTTAACTTACAAGCTAGTGGGGATTTTGAGTTCAATGACAGTCTGTCCCTTGAGTGCCCCATTAGCTCTTGTGGACTGTCTGTTAATGACTTTCTATGCCCAAGTCTGTTCCATGTGTGAAGAGGTTTTACTGTCCGTGTGATGAGTATATGCTTCTAAGGCTATTCTGTTGTACGAACAGGCACTCTCCAGTCTGCCCAGTGCTCCCAGATGGTTTCTGGTGGCGTGGAGGAAGAATAGGATGCACACTGTGAGGAAGGAGGGGTGGGACGACACAGGGTGGACCAAGGCAGAAGCAGGGGAGTGTGTTCACATAGAAATGGTGAAGGAGCATTGGGATGAAGGCATGGTAGAAGGACTAGTCAGGGACATGTATGAGGAATTGGCATCATGGGTGAAAGCTGCAAGGAGATTAAAGATGTGGGAGAAGATAGTGGTGAAGTGGCTGGGTGAAGTAAGTTCTGTAACTGGAAAGATCTTATCATCCACAGCTGGGAATTGAACACAGGGGATTAGTATGCCTACTGGTATGTCAACGTGAAAAAGAAAAGGTTTCCGCTGTTACCAGCTGCTGTGTTAATACAATAGGGGATGGTGCTACAAACAGATCCAACTGTTTGTGCTGCTCCTCAGTACTGTAGTTTTGAAGTCCATTTTGTACAAAATAAGTAACAAAGATTTTTCACTGTTTCCAATGTTTGTTTTGGGGGTGAAAGCCTCTGTTTGATATAAGGTTTTGGCACGTTGATATTTGTGATGGTTGCTGTCCCACTTCCTCCCTTTTCTGTTTCCTCTGCTGCTGATAAATTTTGTTAAGTCAATATGGGCCCAGTATAATGGGGGGAGGAGGCTGAAGAACAAGTACATCAAATAAGGTGTACATCAAACTGTAGATCTGTGATAAAGAAATATTCAGGGGGAGACTTATGTATTGTTCTTAGAAAAGTTGTCAATGTAAACCGTGTTCTTTCTAGATGAAGAAAATTGCCATGGTAGCATTGTACTTTGGTATATGGTGAGAGGTTGAGGTCTGTTGTTGGTCATATTTCTGAATGGCCATATTTCTGAAGATACTTGTCAGAGTTTACTTGTTCCTGGTTTGCTTTTTGGTGGTGATTTCATTCTGACAGAGAAATTTAATTTTACAGTCTTAGTCTGACTACTTTTTAATTTTATTCTAGATCGAGAGGATCAGTCCATCCTTTGCACGTGAGTATTTCCAGTTGTCAGCTTGACTAGATGTCAAAGTTTGTGGTTTTAAGTTCGTGGGTGGAGGACTCTTTTAATTGTAAGTGCTGGGGGTAAGCATAGTAAGTCAGGGAATAATTGAGAGTCAAGAAAGGTCCCACTACAGTTTCTCCAATATATACTTAATAGTGTTTGTAAGATGTGGAGGAAGAAGGGAAGTTTTGAAACAGCCCCGTTGCTCAAATTCCTAAAGAAATAGAGCTTTTAAATGGAAAAGGCTTGGACAAATTCTTAAGATTTGGTGCAGTTGTTATGTTTAAGTACATACATACTGATGAGGCTAGTAGAGTAGCAGGTACTGTTGATGTAGCAGTTTCTCTTCTAAACACAGCAAAATTGGTTTGCCCTCAGTTCTCCTTAAGGAATTAGTGTATTTCTTCTTGCAGTCAGAAGGCTTCCTTTTGAAAGATTTACTTCATTACCTTTCACTGCTACCTCTACAACAGCCTTGGAATTATTCCTCAGGCGCTTGGCAATCTTTGTATCCAAGTGACTAGAAAACAGTTCTTTATTGCCTCCCCTCCTCCATGCATTCATATGGAACCCGCATCCAGTGACAAACTGGCTGAGGGGTAGCCTGCAGCCCAGCTACACTGCTACTGCTTACCAGTACAACTTGGTTTTTTTTGGGTTTGAGGGAAGTGCTGCAATGGCTAGAACAAAGCTCTGTAGCCCTTTTGGGGTTAGAAATATAAGTATGTCTCCCTATGTCTTGTTTGTGAATGAATTGCAGATTTTTTTTTACAGAGGTGAATCGGGAGCTGGTAAAACAGAGAACACCAAGAAGGTCATTCAGTATCTGGCTCATGTTGCTTCCTCACACAAATCTAAAAAAGACCAGGTAAGACCTAGGTTTAATGATGCTTTGTTGCTGTGCCTACTTTGGACAATACATATGTATTGGCTGATGGTGGTAAAAGCCATATTGCTCAATAAAAGACTAGATACTAACATCGATTAAGGGACTAAGGAGAACAGTGAGCTATGAAGCAATAGAAGTATACCAAAATTGCAAGCCAGGGAACATGGTTCTAAGTCATAACTCCTTTGAGTTCAGTGGAACTACAATGGGAATAAACTCATCTGCAATCTCTTGGATTTGTGGGTGAGTGCGTGGGCAAAAGACTGTAAATGAAGCATCACCCATACTGATCTCACGCAGATGCATTGCTTATAACCAATCTAGGCAGTTTTAAACTGATCCTTCTGTGGAGTTGTCTCCTTTCTTCTGTACTTTATGGATTAGGTCTGGCTGTTTTAAATACACATATATAGACACACAGTCTCAAAACTGGAGAAGACAGTAGACTAGTGGACATCAGCTGGAAACTTTGAAATTGTAGGTAGAACATGAAAGGGGTGGAAAACAGCCAAGCGTTAGCACATGAAAGGAGGGTGGTGGTGATGGTGGGAGGACTTAAAAGATGTCTCACTTATATTTTTTTCCCCTCCCTCTCCCCCGATGGACTATTGCCGAATTCGTCAGTTGTATCCTCGTAGGTGAGCTGCACGTTTACTGCACGTTCTGCACCAGGAATGCGTTTTCTGTCCCATTGTGTGATTTTTTTGAGCAGCTTTTCACTCCACACCAATATCACTTTCTGCAGCTAAAACAAATCCATAGACAATTCACAACTTTTTTTTTTTTTTTTTGTGTGTGGTGCACAGTAATTTTTTTGTGAGGATGTTCAATTGGAGACTAAAGTAATATCAAGAATACTTGTGTTCTGTGCTCAATACTAGTTTGCATTTAAGTTTTTTCTTGCAGGATTTTCCCAGATACACCGTTCAGAAGTAAACCTCCAGGGCAATAGTACTGGACCAGGCTTTCTTTTCTAGTGTGTGTGGTACTTCTAGTAAATAAATGTAGTTAAGTGTTTGGATTTCTCTTCCCTGCAGTGAGATGTGGCTGCAGGTTGCAAAGAAAGGCTGGAGGGAAAGCTGCCCTGCAGACAGGGTGTTCCAGGACCCTGAGCTTGTTAGCCAGAGCTGAACACGTTGGAAATGTTCACTGATGAGCTGTGTAATGAAAGCCAGATGCCAAGTGTTGTCCACAGTATCCCTACATAAGAGTTTTCCTGTAGTAATTTAATGCGTAGGCATGTCTTATGCATGTAGAGTACATGAATCAGAAGGCATCTCTGCGTGCAGGCGTGCTATGTGTGTGTGCACATAGCAATAACTAACTTCTGGAATCTAACCAAAAAAAAAAAACCTTTGTATGTGCCAGACTTTCAGACATATGAAGACTTTTTCCATGGTCTGTCAGTAGCTGTATTTAGAAACATTCTCCTTTTTTTTCTTTTTCTTTTTTTAAGTGTGGAAAATAGAATCATGGGGTTGAGTTAAGTATTCTTCCACTGCTTATCCTTGAGCAAAACTTCAACCACTAAGGCAAGCTGCAAGTATGAGGATTTATGAAGATTGAATAAGTTAGATTTTTTTTGAAGATCTTGGGTATACTGCTCATGCCAGATTTTTTTCCTTAGGTAAAATATGATAGCGCCAAACCTTTATGCTGCAAGACTAGGCACAGTGATAGTACAGAAACTAGCGTGCTTTATCTACCAGGAAGGTTTCTTGATTGTCATCTTTTAGAAGCTTTGCATGTAAACCCCTGTTTTTTCAAGTATCAGAGCAAAATCAGATTTGTGAAGTGGCTTCTCAACTCTAGCTCTCTTGATTTGGAGGTAGTGGCAGCTTCCACTGATCCCAGTGCATTAGCGTACTCAGCTAAATAGCTTCTAGCTGCATGGTGTGACTACTAAGCACATTAAGGCTGCTTTTGGGGCCTACTGAATCTAATTATATAAACACTTCTTTTTCCTTTGATGAAGCTTTATTTATGGAAGTTGATTGATGTTTTCCCATGTTTAGTCTCTGCTTCACTACTGACATCATAAATCATGTAATAGTTTTTTCAAGATGAGAATGTTTGCAGAAAATCAGAAATTCATAGGTAATAGTTACTAATGCTTAATAATTTGTAATGAAGTTTAGGTTACTGATGATCTTTCTCCCCTTCCCATCCAACAAGCTCTTCTTGAGATTCAGTTATCCAAGAATCTCTCACATGACTGCAGAGAAGAACACAAATGCAAATCCCTGAGGTGTAAAATCCAAACCAACAAAACCCCCAAACAAAATCCCCATCTTTTAGTGTTTTAAATTGTATGCTGTTATCTGTGATTTTCTCCATACTTGAAGAATAAATGGCTGGCAAAACCTCTACCTTGCATAGAAATAATTCCATGAAGTGTGTGAGATACAAAAAATTCAGAGTACAAGATAGTTGTCAAGGATTTTAGTTGCTTTAAGTTGATGTTGTAAATTCAGAGCTGTAGAAAGAGCGTACTGCAGAGTGTGTACTGCCCAACCACAGGCTAACAGATTCAGTGGCTGTCATTGCTTCTGTTTTCATGAGGACTATTATACATACTTCAAATGCATGCCAAGTATAAAACAAATTTGTTTCAGGTCAAGGAGTAGCAATTACAGGTGTCAGAAAATTGGCAGCAGCTTAATGATCAGAACCTTAGAATTTCTAGAAAGCTTGTGATGGACAGCTTTGTGTTGTACTGGTTTTGCTTTGCAGAATTACCCATTGTATAGTAATAATAATTCTTCTTCAATGAAAATTTAATGTGAAAAAACCCAAACAACAAACTCCACCAAAAAAAAATCTTTAAAATTTTGAGGGTATGGGATTGTCTTTTTAAATAAGGATCATGTACAGTGAGGAATGGATACATTGCAGTAATCACAGCCACTTAATGCTGGGCACTTATCTCCACTGTATCATGGTGCTGAGGCAAGTCATGAGAGCTAACTGATGACCTTTTCATACAGCTGTATATTGCTGTGACTTTGAGCTAGCATTCTCTGTGCATATTACTACATTGGTGGTTTCAAGAGACCTTATCACCTCTAAACTACAGTTTAGCAGCTCCTACTTGACACTAGATACTAAATAACAGAAGGGTCCTCAGTATGGATTTCTATACACTTTAGATCTTTGTGTAGCTAAGTGTAACCTTAGTTATATTTTTAGCTAAATAAAATTGATTTGATGTCAAAGCTTGACTTCTGTTTAGAGGGAAAATGCCTTTTCCTTTTTTTTTTTTTCATATCTCCCCTTCTTGTTCCATAATTGGGTTGAAATGCTATGTTGCTGGCATCTCTCACTTGCATAGTAACCAGTTGTAGTAACAAAGTACTAGGACTTCACTGCAGGATGGGGAGTAGAAATGGGGTGAGAGAAGAGGGTTCTAACTTCAGTATATTTGCCAGAGTAGGAAGGGAAATGTGACTTCCATGCATTTTCAAGGTCTGAGCCCTAGTTTCAAGGTTTTCTCCTTACAAAAGCGATATATACCTGTTCTCTTGTTAGAGAGCAGATGTCCCAGCTCAGGTTCCCTTCTCAGAGCTAACTGCTTTGTTATATATACACTTGACAGTGAATGAAAGTGTTTGCAGCAGCTGCCCTTGCTGTCCGTGTGCAGTTCTACAGGAACTGAGGGTCTTTTTTGGCCTTGCACTTTGCAAGCATGAAGTGAGGTAATTGTGGAAGTAAGAAATAAGAATTGTAATTCTTTGTACAATTTGTCATGTATCTTCCTCTTTTTTTTTATTGCATGTGTTTTTAGAGAGACTGTGTAAGTACTAATCTTTTTTATAATGCACTTTGAGAATGAATGGGAACAATTTTCCTTTATAAATAACCTTAAATAATTTGCCCATAAATTCCAGTTCTCATGAATCAAACTTCATTTCCATCCGTTACGCACAGGAAGTCTTGAGTACTTACTGATAACTGCTATAAAGAGAAACGTTAAATTGTCCTTTTGTGTCTGTTGAAGCTTTTTAGGTAATCCTGAAATATATAGAACTCCATGCTTTTAGCACAGAGGGCAAGTAAATTCTAAACCAGCCAGGGTTATATCTAGAGCCTGCAGGGAAATATTTATATGCTCCAGTGGTCTAGTATTTGGCAGGGACAGAAGTTCTGAATTTTCTTTTCCTACAGCTCCAGCATTTTGTGTTCTTTAAGGGTAGGAGTGTGTGAATATGGCAGCAGAATGCAAGCGATCATGCAGTTTATGGGATACAACTAATTCTGGTTTTTTGTGTGTCTTCTTACAGAGGAGTTTTTTGATTGTTTGTATTTTGAAAGACATAGACTCTTAGTGCAAGTGTTCTGGTTTTGTTTAAATATCAGGCGTTTTCAGACTTAACATGCTGCTAGCTGATTTCAGGATTGTCTTGCAATAGCGAGATAGGATTTTCTGTTCTCTTCAAGCCTAGACACAAGCAAGACTCTTCTGGGATGATGGGCTTGGACGGTACCACTGTACTACTTGGATGGTACAGTGTTTTACTTTGATCCTGGGAAGTCTGTGGGATGTTATTGCCAAGTGGCTTTGAAGGGCTTCTTGTTAGCACAAAGTAAGCACTGGAATGCCCTTGTGTTGAGGAAGAAAATAAGACATAATTGTGAATGTTTGTTTTACCCAGATAACTACTGAGTCTTATTTGAAGGTTTAAGGGATCATCTCCTAAAGTTTAATATGGCTTCTCTGCAGCAGATGCCAAGCTAGTGTGAATTGAAACTTCAGCGCTGGTTTCACCCATGGTAGTGTAGTGAACTGCTACCTACTTTATTAATTTCTGATTTCTCTCCAGGGAGAACTGGAGAGACAGTTGCTCCAGGCTAACCCCATCCTGGA
>JBCJKH010057789.1:5615-25883 GCA_039877255.1 Loriculus beryllinus
GGTCGTGCGGGCCATCAGCTCACAGACACCAATTTGGTGGACGGCAAATGGCGTTTATTGTTAAGTGGCACAGCATTATATAGCTTGAGTTTGCAACATCACTTCCATCTGCTCACATCATAAGCTAAGCTAAACGCTACTAGGCAAAACTCTATTGGCTATTAGAGGAGGGGCCCTATCTTTCTGTACAACACGAAATCTTCCGGCCACCAGACCCTATCTACCTACACCATACCTTTATATCATGGTCAAATCATGCAATCCAACACAGTCAATACATCCTCATTAACCCATCCTTCTCCTGTTCTTTGATGTATACACATTACTCCCTTATGCTATGAGCCATCTCCGCAAAAACTCCAATGAGTTCATTTGATCTATGACTTGAGTTCCATTTGCGGTCACTCAGGACAGGAGATATGGCATATTGTGTTGAGTTATTGGGCACCAAAGCCACCTCAGGTGAGGTCAGTGCTCCACTTGCACAGCTTCTTCCAAGGCTTGTCCTCCACTGATTCAGACAATTGCTGTTGTAGCACTTCCTATAACATACAACTCAAACCATGTGTTATTTTCTCCCAACATTAGGAAGGTACACACTGTATTTCCACATTCTTGCACATTACCCATCAAATGTACCCAGGTCTTTTAGTGAAAGCAATCCCACAAGGGGTTTTGCTTTTTCTGAAGGTAGGAGCAAGCCATGCTCTCTTTCCCAGTCTTTTTCCTACACACACTATGGGGGTCTTATTCTATAGTATGTAAGGAATGTCCTTGGTCAGGGCCAGATCAGTTATTTGATCCTCTACTATTAACCAGTCAAGTAGCTTCTGCTAAATTTGCAGCCTAGTGCCAGTATATCCCAGCACCCAATGTTTTCAGTATAGTCTTTAACAGCCCATTGTATTATTCAGTCTTTCTGAAGGCTGGTGTGCAGCAATGAAGTGATGCATCCAGTCAATGACATGTTTCTTGGCCCAGGTGCTTGTGAGGTTGCTTCACAAACAAGTTCTGCCGGTTAACTTGATCCTTTGTGAGGTGCCATACAACCACAGAACTTGCTTTTCAAGACCAAGGATGCTGTTTTGGGTGGTGGTATGGACTGTTTTCAGCCACCCAGTGGCCATCTTTGCTATGATACAGATGTGATGCTTGTCTTGGTGGTTTTTGGCATTGCGATATAGTGAATATGCCAGGTTTCCCCATTTTGATGAACAGCCACTATCCTCTATACCAGTTATGTTTTACTTGCTTGGCTTGCCTGATCATGGCATGTTCTGCATTCTTGAATAACTTGTTCAATGGTGAACAGGTCCACCACTTGTCCATAAGCCCATATGTATGTTGTATTGCTCCCTAGGTGTCCCAATGCTATATGTGCCCATCAAACTATGAATACAGCAGCCTTGTTTTCCCAGTCCAGGTCCACCTGAACCACTTTGCTTCTGTCATGCCACTCTATTTTCTTACTGTTTCAATGTTCTTCAGCAGCACAGTTCTTAGGCAAACAAGTATCTATGTGATGTGCTTCTACAGCAGGGCTCTACCCAGCAGCAATGTCCTGTCATAATGCAGCTGACTAAATGGGTTGACATCTGCGCTGCCAGTTGGTCCCTTTCCACTGATGTAGACACTCCTACTGGGCATTTGCCACCATCTGTGAGTCTCTATGGAGACAAAGTACTAGCCACTTCGGCAATCTCTAGGGCCAGCTGCATGGCTTTCATTTCTGCAAGTGGACCTAATTCACCTTTTCCTTTGACATTTTCAGCAAATTGTCATGAGGGACTCCACAAAGCATAGACTCATAGAATCATAGCATAGTTTGGGTCAGAAGGGACCTTTAAAGATCATCTAGTCCAACCCCCCTGCAGTAGGCTGAGACATCTTCAGTTAGATCAGACTGCTCAGAGCCTTGTCCAACCTGAACTTGAAGCATCTTTCCACCTATAGTGCACCCGTCAGTAAACAGAGCATACTGCTTTTTATTTATGGTGATTGATACAGCAGGACTTTCACAGCACAGGTCACCTCCTTGTTTGAAATGTCTGCCTTCTTGCCAGTCCACGATCTTTTCTAGGACTACAGGGCAAATGGAGCTCCCAGTTCGGACCACTGTATGATCAGGGCTACTAACTTCATACTATGTTGGTTACATGGTGTGTAATGAGGACCTTTTAAACACTCAGCACAGCACAGGCAATTGCAGTGCCAAGAGGAATTGCACTTTCATTCCACCTACTTCTGAAGTGGCTCAGCACCCCTCATAGGCTACTAATATCTCTTTTTTTATTTGGGGTGGAGAAGACCTTAAATCCGCTATATCTCAAGCTCCAAAACACTAGATGTCAACTTAAGTCTCTCTGTTCATTCTGCCACAGGCTCCCTGACTGTGGTACAGAGCATGTTTCCCACATCTGATCCTGTCCAGACTGTCCCAAGGGCTACTGCATGAGCTATCTTCTGTTTGATTTATTCAAAGCTTCATGACTGCTGAGGAAGAAATGTTCTGCATTCGTGACTTGGTAGAGAGAATTATCAATCTGACTGTCATGTATTAACCTCAGTCTGCAGGTGGACACCACAACTGCTTGCTCAGTCTGCATTGTCTGCTGGGCGATGCTCAGCTTCCAGCTGAAGTTAAGCCACAACAGTGACTATTCTTAGTCATATTTGTGATGCCTTATTCTGGAAAGAGTGCCCCTAAATTTCACTGAGGCTGCTGAAGGAACTGGATAATACTTAGTATAATTAAAGGCTTAAAGATCATAAGAATAAATAACAAGAAAATGCCATTATAATCTACATTGCTGCTTGAGATCAGATACAAGTGTTTCATAATTTTATATACTATAACATCTTTTCAAATATTAACTATCCTTATATCAGTGAATTAACTAAATCTGAGATCGAATTCTTTCACCCTCTAAGATGTTATATGCCATACATAAGAAGGACACAGGTGAAACCAGAAATGTTGTAGTTCCAGTGCCCAGAAGTTGAGTTGCCATATGTGTGAACTCCTTAGACTATTACTACCCAAGGAAAATATTCCTTAATTTTGCTGCTCACAGACATAGGAAGATTGAAGAAACAGTGTAAAGAGGCAATGTTAAAATATATCAGCAATTTTGGAAACATCTGCACTACATAATGGCTGCATCACGTGTTGATATGCTCAAGCTAACTTTTTTTTTTTAATCCCCTTGTTAAAATACCGAAAGCAAAACCCCAGGGCTAACATGAGCAGCCCAGATCTTGTTTCAGTTTGTTTGCAAGTTTTTTTTCCCGTAATTAACTTATGCCAGTGATGGTCCTTTGCTGCTAGTATTTAACTTAATGAAATGAAAGCTATGCTCACACACAGCCATATAACTTCCAACACTATCTTGCCACTATAGCATATATCTAAACCCACTGGCAAAAAAAGCCATGAAGACCATACACCCAGGAGTATTTAATGAGAAACTGATTTTATCATGACCTAGCAGCAAGATTTCCTGTTTGTTTGTTTTTTTAATCTAAGAAACGCCAAATATGAATTATTCAATGAACAATTTTTTATTGTACAATATGGAAATCAATATAGTCCAAAACCACAAGACACTAGGTACAGTTCATGAATGGTACAGTTCATGAATGGTAGCTACATCACTACTATCCCAAAAGCAAATTACATGACTATTTTGGGAAGGACCACACAACTCATACAGCAACCTAAAAAGGCTTCTGAGCATGTCATTACAGAGATTTAAGTGTTCTTATAGGAATAATAAAGGTTACACAGCTCTCATTGGCTTCAGGATGAATGATATTCAAGCACAGTTTTCCACAGTTACTCACTTCTCTGCATTCCTCTGCTTCGATTTCTTTGCTTCTTTTCCCTCAACACTTTCCTTACCAAATGAGACTGCTACAGCTGCGATTTCTTTTAAATGTCAGCGCCTTCTTCAAAAGTCTAAACCACAGACAGCAAGTTCGTATTATTCCATAGTAGCGTCACCTTACTAACAAGGAGTAATTGCGCGAATGAAACAGTTATCATACTTGATATCAAGTACATTCATTTATTAAGAAAACACAATTAAACAGTGATCTAATACAACCCCTCAAATATAATAATTTATCATCTGCTGCAAAGTAATTTGATCCAAAGTCCTCAAAGATTTCACAGAAAATGTTGGAAGAAAATTTGTATGATTGTATATCACTGAAAATTTAATAGAAATTGGTGATGTTTCTTGTTAACAGACACAGGTTGCCATTTTAAATCTTATGTAGTTTTATTATCTGTAGATAGGAGAATAAGTGATCTATATCTCCTTTTGGGGTTTTGTATTGCAAAAAAGTCACAAAAATGTGGTATAAAAGAACAAATAGGAGAAATTTCCCCAACAAAATAGAATTCCTAAGGAACAGCAAACCATAAGATTCTCTTTTAATAGTATGGGTTGGAAATATGATGTTTGGAAAAGTCTTCAAACTAAAACTGTTTGGTGATCATAAGTTTGGTGTCGTGCATTGACATAGCAGTAATAAATTTAAATTTATTAAATATGCATAAAGAAAATTTTCCCTTTATTGTTTCAGTAAAAGACATCAGTAAGCAGATTTAATACATGCTTTTAAAATCAACAAATTAATGTACTTTATAATGGGAGACAGTAAACAGATTCAATATACACTAATGCTTTCAGTCACCCTTAAAATATATATATATATATTCAGGTTTTTGGATATGTTTACCTACAACTGAGGAAAATTGCAAAGATTTTCAGAATATTTAGCAACACATGCTTACCCTTTAGAGGTTGTAGAGGAGTCCTAAACCAAATGGATCTGGATGGCTATTCTGCCATCTCCACCATGTGGGAATGTAGAAACTGGACATGGCAAATATGCCTGGAAAAACCACCCTCACAGGCTGTCATACAGCTGCTACCAAATCTACTGAAATAGTCACTCTTGTACTGCTACTTCTTTTTAATGTATGAAGGGTAAGAAAATATATCTATTTAATCATATATTCATAGACCTCAGACACCTATTACTTAGACTGTTCACTTCTGCTTAATATATTCCTTTTCAAGTATTTGGAGGAAGATTAGGGCTACTGTTTACTCCACAGAATAAAAAAATGCAGATAGATAGAATAAAGAGCAGCATTGTACAGCTATTTACACCTGTGCATATAAAGAAAATTAAAATCCATCTTCAGTATCCTAAGGGAAGAAAGAGTAAAAATTGCTTCTGCTAAACAATTGGAGTGGATCATTGCTCTATAGTTTGGCAGATTTAAAACGTGGAGGAAAAAAACCTCAAAACATATCAACACTACTTTTGCTTTCCATTAAACAAGGACGACTAAAAAATATGTGGTACCTTCAAACTCAGGCATTGGTAACTATGTCTCCTTTATATAACTTCAGAATACAGAGACAAAGATAGACTTCAAGTTATCAAAGTTATCCAGTGGCAGAACCCATATATATAATACTTTTAGACCTCTCTTCTAGAGTTAATGAATTTATTGTTGAGTTTTGTGGTTAAATTGTCTGTGTCTAACAGATTTACAGTATTCCACAAAAGTTATTTTCTGTTCCTTTCTTCCTAATTTAGCTTTATCTTATAGAACACACATTTAGGCTGGTGAGCTTGTCTCATCGTTTAATTAATGTGCATAATAAATCACAAAATGCCACAAGTGGAAAACTGCAGTTTGTAAAAATGTAATAGCGATTTTGTATCCTATATCCTCCAATGCTGAGAACTAAAATTGACTGTCTATATACTACTGGTTTCATTCCTATATATAAACTCCACTTACTTATACACATCTCCCATCAAAACCATTCAGAAAGGAATGTGTCCCTTTTTTCAAATGTGAAAAATTGAGCTTTAAGGAGACAAATTGTTACAGTCCCAGGAGACAGAACTTATCTACCACATCTAACCTGTAGGTGTAGACCTAATTTTGTTTCTGCACAGAGTTCCTTCCTTCAGTCTAGAGCAGATGTCAAATCTCCTATGTCTAACTACCTGGCTGAATCTGACCTTCTGTGGATCACCCTGCCAAGACCCAGCACAACATGTGCAGTGCCACAGCTGCATACCGTGTGTCACAAGGCAGGTGAACCACTCATGTTTTGATAGTCCAGACTTCTATGAACCCTTGAAGACAGAATATATTTCTCTCTCTAATATGAAAATAATTTTCCAACTGCTCAGCAGGTGCATAAATTGTATTATGGCATTCAGCCCAATGCCATAACAATGATGCAGTTTTAGTTTACTGTTTATCTTGGCTGATGCATTAAAATGATATCCTCAATCACCTTCATTCACTTCAGTTTCATTCAAGTAGATAAGCTTATAATGTGGCAGTGAAATTACAGATTGATCCACAATATATGTGTGTGCTGTCAGTACTGAGTGTGCCAGCATCAAAAAGAAGAAACCTATGGTTTGATTTCTCAATAATTTTGCTTGAAGCATGCAACCTGCTCAACCTGAAGAGCTCCAAAGAGATACAAAGTTTGATAAACACACATGCTACTTAATTTGTGTTGAATCATTCCTTAAATTTGTGAAAAAGAACAAGTCAAGTGGCTATCTGCACTTTATACTATAAGAAAAGGAAGAACAAAGAAGTATTAGCAGTTATATAGCTTAAACTCCATCTATGTGATTTCATAATTATGAAACTTACTTCATTGCACATCCTGATTTTAAAATACTCACAGCTGGAAATAGTTTCAATAGCAACATCCATTTCTGGCCAGAAAATCCAGATATTAGTTGTATGTAGTTAAATCTTTTAATCCCAAAATAAGATGCAAAGTCACTGAAAGACTGAATAAATCTAAATATCAGAGGAACATTCATCCTGATTGTTAGATATGTGATGCATATGAGCACTAGGAAAAGATTTATTTTATTTTTATATTTTCTATATAAATCATAGCCAAATGATGGCATATAAGTTTAAATAATCTTTTGAACGATCAGTATTTCTGCAGCAAGAATTTTCTGTAAATTCAAAAGTAAAATGTGGATCTCTTGTTTATCTGTCATTTCTGTGTAGAGAAGATCTTTTGTTTAATCACTGTGCTTGTTTGGAATGTATTCCTAAAAATAGAAGCAAATTAAATGATTTGACTTCACAGCTCATCAACTTCTGTCTAATCAGAGTGCCTTCGATATTGATTTCTATTCTAGATCATCTATTTATATTGCATTTGCTTTGACTTTCTTTTTTCTTTTTTTTTTTCTTTTTGGCCGCATACTTGCTATCAGTGATGGTTTTGTTTAAACATAAACTATCCTTCCCTAGCTCATGGTTCTCGTGGCAGAAGAGCCAAGTACACCACAGATTTGAGCCATAAACTACAGAAAAGTAGAAATACAGTCCCCACTGGCTTCTTGAAGTCAACTGGAACTAAGGCAGATCAGATCAGTTCCTAAGCCTACAAAACTTAATAATGCTCCATTTATGAATCCACATTGTTTTATAAAAAAAAATAAAAATAAATATAACACAGAAGTCCCCTTTCTCTGCAGGATGTGGAGAGTGGGAAGGAAAGAGGTCTCCTGAACATAAAGTGCTTTACATAACAGCACAGGTAATACAGAAACTGGCAAGTAAAAAAAATTATTTTCTGTATCAGTACTGTCTTTTTTCAAGTATATTTCTTTAAAATGTCATCCTTTAAGGATGTTTAAGTGTTATTGCTGCAACATCCATTTTCAGGAGGTCATAACATGGATAGAAGAATTTGCTTGAGGCCACAACACGGTAGACACGATGCTGTCAACCTTAGAAATGCACTGGGGGAGAGTTTTTCGGTCCGAACTTGGAAATAGGCATGAAAACAGTAGCGCCACTAGAGTATAATTGCATGGCACAGTTATATTCACCTAGCAATTACAGTTGAAGCAATCTGAAGGGGAAAGGCAGGGTTAAGAACAGTTTATTTTAGGACAGAATACTAGAAAAGCCTGTTTAGGTCTAGTTTAAGGAAGAAAAAATACAGAGTGATATGTTTGCTGTTTTTCAAGATCTTGTCAAAAGACAAACAAGCACTATCATGTTGTAGTGGGTTGATCATGGTTGACCTCCAGATGCCCACCAAGTCTTCCCTTTCTCAGCAGGAGATTCCTTTTAGAATCATGATAAAAAAATCATGAGTCAAGATAAGAACAGGGTTATCACTCACCGACATCACTCACCAACTATTGTCATGGGCAAACTAGACTAAGCTTAGGAAAATTAATGTAGTTTATTGTCAGTCAATAACAGAGTAGGAAAGTGAGAAAAACAGAACTAAAACCAGCTTGCTCCAACTGCATCTCTCCTGCTTCTTCTAAAACTCATCTTCACCCCTAGTTCTACCTCTTTCACCTGAGTGGAGCAACAGGATGAGGAATGTGGGTTATGGTCAGACCATTGCCCTTACTCTCTTCTCCTTTCTCCTCACACGCTTCCCCTGCTTCAGCACTGGGCCCCTTGCATATGAGGCAGTCCTTTATGGCCTTGTCCAATGTAGGTTCTTATCTTGGGTTGCAGTTGTTTAGAAACTGCTCTAGCATGAGACTAATTCTATGGGGTACAGTCCTTCAGAAACAGATTCCTCCAGCATCTTAGTCAACCAAGAACTGAAATAAGATAACCCCAAAATTCCTTTACCATCTTATAATCCAATGTCCATTACATTGTCTATCATCAATTATCTATCATTTATGCTGGGGTTTTTTTTAAGGTTTTCAGCTGTGGATTTTATGATTTTAGTTGACAGCAGTCAAAGTTTCTTCTGTGTAAATGGGGGTAAATCCAACGGTCAGTTTTTTAAAAAAATGGACTCAGAAAACCAGCTGTCATCATCAGCTCAGTAAGTAACATGCGACTTATGTTTGTTGAATTGGACAAATAGCACATTTCACCAGTCTAAGAAAAAAAAAAACAAACCAAACAAAACAACACAAAAAGCCAATGAAACAAAACTGTCAGAGAGGACTATCGTCAAACATACAAAGAAAGGCTTTTAAAAAACTCCACAGGCAACTGGAATAGTGACTGCAACCTGCAAAGAGGATCTGACTTTGAATGGACTAGGTTAAAAAGTATAAGAGAATCAATCTTGCCTCCTTGCCATTTCTCAAGGTCAGCTGTTTTATTTTAGTGAAATGCATTAGGAAATTTCAGTGTTCCCTTTTGTGAGAAACTCTGTCTCAGTCCTGAAGGCATTTAGAATACATTTATTGTTTGTTTTGATGAGAAAAGATATGTGACAATAAGGTATAACACTTTTTGAAGGAAAGCTTAACAGCATCAATTGCAGTAGGTTGATGTAAGGTCACTATAAGTGACAAGGCCATCCACAAAAAATCAAACAACTTCCCAAACCTCCAAATGTCAGTAAGAGCTATTCAGGCTACACAAGGCAGGCAATTCCAGTTTTCACAAATCATCTTCAGATTACCCAACCAGTAACTGCTGGGTGCTCAGTTAATCATTAATATTTGTGCATACAAGCCTTTAGTAAGTGGTTAAGTAAGAAGCATATTATTTCTCAGAATAAACAGGCTACAATATGGTAGTAGTCTTTGTTAAATGAGAAACAGAGGTTAAGCTTAAACATGTAAACACAAGCTTTATTTAACCCATTATAATAAGAAACAACACAAGTAAATATCATTAAATAAAAAATGCATTAGCAGAAATCTTGAAATTATTAGTTTAATTATTGTAAGATATTAGATGTTTTCAATAAACTGAAAAAATCTATAAATAATTAACAACATAAATGTTAATTAAAATAAACTTTCTGGTATTTCTCTGTCTAAAACAGGTTAACAAAAAGATTTCTTAAGGAGTCATTTCCAAAATACAGCATCTAGATATTTGAGGACTAATTTTAAAGGGTAATGAAAGCTTTCATATTGAAATTTTGTATACAGATATTTCAAAGTCAGCAGTATCATGTCCAATATTAGAGATGGAAAAAAACTTTAAATATGACTGGACAAAATACAAATTTATAGTACTTTTGTTATACAAACCTTTACTGAATTTTTTGACTTTTGAATGGCTGATAATTATTCACAAATCCCTGCCATACTTGTATAAAGCAGCCTATTTGAGGCTGGTAGGGAATTAAATTCTAATGTTGGAGCAAGTGTATGTGATACAACAGTATTTCATAATATTAATTAAAACAAGAGTTATTATGTACTTGTGTTTCTGTAACTGCATGTCACTATATATCTTAGTTTAAAGCAAGATCAGTATCTAAATGGATCATCTGAAATCACCCAAACCAGTTAGATATTAACCTGATATAGCACAGTCACTTTTTAAGCAGCGTTTGAGTTTAACGTGTTTTCATCCTCTTGCATTGGATGCAAGATATTAACTGGAGTAGTAATTGTCCTTCATTGTATCGGTTATTGCTATAACTCATTCTATTGCTATAACTCATTCATATAACTTGACTGGATAAATTGTTTGCTAAGTCCCAAGCAGACTGAGGAGACATCTCCACTGGAATCAAAGTTTTCTCTCAACATTCTTTCATGAAGTCTTTTGTAAAGTCTATAAAAACTTCATGTATTGCATAAAAACCTTGGTTTTCAACCACTGGAATATAGAAGAGTTTGCTTTCTCAAGCTATTATGGACACACTTATTAGGTACACTTAGCTGAATTAACTTGTTTTTAAAAATGTATTTATGATAGAAAATGTAAGAATACAAATATAAGATATTTGTAACAAAAGATGTACAAAGAATAAAATAAATTTACAAAAATTACCTATATCATAAATATACATTGGAGAAGATCTAAAACATTTTGGTTTTGTTCATTTTAATTGAGATTCATAGATACTGTCCCAAGAAAAACACACGAAATCCTATGATATCTTAAAAGTCCATCTTTTCCTGATAAGCCATAGAAACTGGGTCATAGTACATTTTCTGTCAAGAAAGGATACCTTTTTAAAAAATCCTGCTTAAAGAATTTTTGTTCTTAAATTATTTAATATAAATTAATAGTGCTGCAGTGTAACCACTGGAATATTTTATACCTAAGAGAATGTGATGAATGTTTAAATGCCTATTACAGGCAAAAGTGCAAGCAAAAAAGTGGCATTATAAGCTAAACAATGAGAAAAATATGGATGTTTTAAATTTTTTTTAGGAAAAGCTTGTTTCAATTTATTTATTTTAGCTTGTAAATTGTATGAAATGCACCTATAAAAAATTTGGACTCATTAAAAATTTAAGAACACTTTTAAAAGTACTTTTAACCAATTTGACACAGTTTGCACTTTTATCTGGGTCACATCACAGAGCTAAAGTACACAGTATTGCTTTGCCTGGGTATACACCTGATGAGCAAAAGTAATTGCAAATGTTTATGACGTTATGAGGCTCTGACCAAGTAGTGATGTCATTTCATGTCAGGGAAAGTCTCTGCTTCAATTAATCTTCAATGATTCAAGGCAGAAGAACAACTTTCCAAAATCTTTATAATCTATATCTTCAGAAGATGGTGTGAAAGGCAGTATTTTAGATCATCCTTTAGACATTCTTCAAAACATCCTTTGGATCATTCATTCTGCCCATTCACAGTTTCAAGAGCTACAGCTTATTCTAGCAAGAAGAAAATATTTTGTTATTTCATAGCCTGATATGCTGACCTTGAAAATATATGAAGTACTCATCCTCATCTCTATCTTCTTTACTGCATTAATGTGCTTGGGAAGCTATTTTGGTTTGGTTTATTGTTGTTTTTTTTTCTTTCACTGCACCAAGTCCTAGAATACAAGAGATAAAACAAGAATCTCTCACTAAGGAGAGTGATACCTTATGCCATACACTTTGTTTTTTTAAACAACCATGCTTATTAACACATATCATTGGCAGTGATGATAGAAAAGGTGATTTGTGAACGTAAACCAGCCTGCATTGTTTGTTTTTCTTTAATTAACTGTGCCTCTCTGGTAGTGTAAATCATAGGTATAGCTGTTTCATGGGTTAGTGTCAGTAGCATTTTAGCATCTGTCTGGCAGTCTTAAGAAGCTTTACCTCAATTTCACTCATTGCTGTAGCTTAGATCCCTAGTGTCATAAATCCTTGTCCTCTTTATCATTCTATTTCTTCAAAATGTTTGTAGTTTTTCTCATTCATTAATCTTTTACCAGGAAAAGAAAACCCTCGCTTTTTTACACAAGCTAATCCCATCAACTTTTTGATTCATTCATTTTTCTCCAAAATTTCCATTTCCTCTTCAGCATTTCTGACAGTGAAATCACCTGACTGAAATTACCTGAGTATTTCTGTGGGGATTTCTACATTTTGTATCAAGGATTACATGATAAAATACATGAAACTATTAATTGATGGCTCAAAACTACAGTCCACAATCAGTTCTGTCAGTCATAAATTAGTGACTGCTTCATCATAGATCTTTATGTGCATTTTTACAACACAGCATTTGCATAAGTCTTTTTCCCACTTATCTGGTGAAGTCAATGGAAGATCTGTCTTTGATTTAGTATTAGTTTAGAAATAATCCCCTGAATTGGAAACATCACATATATTTGTCTCAAAGGTACCTGGAGGCAAATGAGAGTGGAAACCCGTGTCAGATAATATGTGTAAGAAAACTAAAGTGTTCGTTTCTTAACCTGTCTTCTGAAGGATAACCTTTGGAGATCAAAATACACCTGGCATGTATTATTTGAACAAGTCTATTTGATGCAGTATAAAATCAATTTAATGTTTATTTTGAGGTCATATCATCAGATTAGACTGAAAATGCTGTTAAGTCTCATTTAAGAACTGGAAATTATTGCATTTGGGTGTAAAAAAGTTTAATTTGCAAGGCATTATGTGACAGCGAGTCAGTAAACTCAGTTTTTTCCATCACAATTCATGATCAGCAGGTTCTGCCTCCTTGCTACATCATATAATAGATCTGAATTAGATGTTACCAAAAAAAAAATCATTAAAGAACCTCGTGTAACATTACATGGATGCTCCAGTGATCAAGATTTATAAGGTAATTTCAATTAAGTAAGTTTCACATTCTTTCTCAAATGTGAATGCTGCATCAAGAAGCTGATTTTCATGACTGTCGCTTGAGTCATGAGCTATGACTTTACATCTGTCCTTTTCATTATCACCATACCATTATGCAAATGCAGTTCCTGCCTGTTCACATCTTAGTTCGGTCTGCCAGAGTTTCACAAATTTTGATTTGTGTAACAACTTTAAGCACATTATTACAAACATTTATGAAATTATTCTATATAAAGACTAAATGCATCTATATAATCTAACAAAGTCCTATGGCTGAAGCTGTAAGTTCATTGTGGAATCACTACCACATAGCTATAGCTTCTGATCTACCACCCAAATCACTGACTTGATCCACAGCCATGGATGACAACAGAAAATCTACCATATTCTATATATTGTCACAATGAATATATTCTGTAGCTAGAAAAGCAGTCTCAGAAGAATAATTTTGTCTACCAAAAGCATCTATTTGCATATTCCAGAGAGTGCTTAATTTTGGAGACAAGAAGCAGAGTTATTAACCAGTGGTGTCTAATTTTTACAGTTCTATTGTCTCAGGAGAGACTTGTTTTCAAAGATAGAAATAAAACAAAAATAAGAATCAGGGATTAACTTTTCTCATTTCTTTCTTATTTAAATAAGAATTCCATTTCATATTATATACTGTCAGATCAATGCTACCAACAGAATATATGGTTTTGACAATTATTGCTGGGATGATGCATAACTACAAGCACCTTGCTCTTATTATATTTTTTACATCAGGATTGTCTCCTTATTAGAATACATCATCAGAGCAATGGCTCTTTGTGTTATTTATCGCTTCAGCAACGTTGCCTAGTGTTATTTATCATAAAGACAGTGACACAAAGCCATACATCATCAAAATGGTTATCCTCCATGTACAAGGCAAAAAAAGCCTTCATATTGTAGGTGTGGTGAGGAGTTTATAGGAAACCTTTTGATGATTTTTAAAGAAAATTAATTGTTTGTAAAAAATAACCACACCACCTAACAGTACGTAATCTGCAGGGATTTTTTAGTACGTTTTATCTCATGTAAAAAATTGAGATAGCTCTTCTAAATTTCATTGAAAATAAAAAAAAATTCTAGGGGAAAAAATAAAACCTCTTTTTATAGCATGATTATCAGGGGAAACAATGTCACAAAATAGAACAGGAAAGGAAAACTACCATGCTGGAGCTTCAAGAGTGAGTCACCAAAATTCACTTGTCAGAATTCAGAAATGTGAGCAGTATTTCCTATTGTTAGTCTTTGACTGATCTTCTGAATTAGCAAGTTCTTGGAGAGGACATTTCTTGAATGAGGACAATAAGAAGTCTTGCAAATTTTTTTTATCCAGCCTAACCAAATTAAAACTTAAATTTTATATCTAACATACTCTGCAAAAACATCCCTCTCCAGATTTCTTATCTAGGATGACTCCATTTTTCTTATTAAAGAATTTGAAATCTGCCTTTGATAGCACCTTCAGTTCTGGTTTTAGAAATGGAAGAATACAACTGTTTTTTGCGGAAGTATAATTGTAATAGATGATATCATACACCAAAAAGGTAGAATCTGACCAGTTTTGCACCTGCAAAATCAATGTATTATTATTTTGTTACCTGACAATAAAGCTTCAGTGATGGCTATATTGTTGCCTGTGCTTCATTTCCCCATGTATTCCTTGGTAATTTTGCATCAGAAAGCTGATCATTTATGTCAAAAATAAGTTTCATCATCTTGTATACTGCCTTATGGTCTTTGGCTGATATTTGAATAAGTTTGCAAAATAAGTTATTAACACACACGAGTATATATACCATTTGGGGACTTTAGGTTTATTTTAATTTGTCACTATTAAACACAGTGCTGTCTAATAAGTTAATTTATTTTGTTGCAGTCAAATTCAACTTCAAAGAACCATTGCTTCAAACTTCATTGTTTATGCTGGTTTAGTTTGTTTTTTCTAGTTAAAGACACCACAGCTTATACTAAGTCTAACAATTTCAATACAGCTACTATTTACTTAAGTTTTACCTTGAAAGATTGTAGCCATGCAATATATAATTTATGCCATCATACAAACTTATGTTACCTTATCACAAATCTATATGCACGGACTTTTGCAAAACATGCTGTTAAACCTGTTACAGCAGCCACACAGCTTACTTATTTAGCATAGTAATTAAAATATCTCAAAGTTGTTCCAGCAACTCTAATGTTTAAATTGCGGGTCATTCTTAACTCTGTATTTGTAGTCATTTCACTCACTACTGGCTTTGCCAGCTTTAGCCTTCATGAAACACTCTGCTAAAACAATTCCACAGTGATAACAGCCACTGCAAAACTGATCATACAGTCTTACCTTGAGCAGTTTCCAGATTCTCCAAAGACCGGTGCTTCTCTTTAACAAATGATCCAAATAAACTTTAGTGCTTCTAAGTCACAAATATTTAATGTCCCAGGAAGTAAAATAATTTTAGATATTTAAACTGAAAAGCTCTTTCAGGTCTTTTTAATACTATCAAGAAGGAACTCAGCCATTTGCTTGCAAGAAGATTGTATAACACAGGTTATAGAATTCAAAGTGAGTGTTTAAGTGTCTACCATGAGAGAGATTATCAAGCCTATTTGCAGAAAAAGGAAGCCATTTGTTTTCATTATTATTTAACTCCCAGCAGTAGCAACAAAGCAACGGACTGTTGCAATAACATTAAGTTACTATGCCTCTCTTAGGGAATTCAAACATACAGTATGTGGTTTTGCATGTGTTAGTACTTATTGACCAATGTCTTCTCTGCCTATTAAACAGACATTTTCCTCCTGTCTCTGCTTCTTTTACTTTCCAATGGCTCTTTGCTATTTTCTACTTTTTTTTTTTTTCTTTTTTTTAAAGACATTATCTGGTAACCTAAAGCAAAATGGTAGCTAAAAAGCACATTTTATAATATTGATCTTAAAGTGCTCTTTCATTTAGAACATAAAGGTAATTTTTATTCATCACATTTTTCCCATTAAAAAATTACTGTAACACTAAACTTGTATCTGCATCAGCACTTTGCAAATTATTTGCAAGCCTTTATTTCTATCAGAAACTATCATACTATGAAATTACAAAGACAAATCTGAAAACCTTTGACTTCCTTGGGCTGTGGCATAGGTATATTGGATTCCTGTTTTAATTTCTGACATAATTGAAGTAGTGTTAATAAGTCTTCAGGGGGCTGAGAAAAAAGTTGTTAGGTAAACTTTTTTTTTTTTTTCCACATAAATATTTTATTTTACTTAAAATATGTTAAACATAAATCTTTATCATGCTAAATTTTTTCTAACCCATCTGCCCATATCCTTCATGGTAATTGGTAATTATTCCTTCAACACAGTACTTTTAAATGTTTCATTATTAAAATAAAACAAAATAAAGGAAATTAAAGAAATTAATAAACAAACCAAACAAAATGAAAGATTATTTTCTATATTGTGTCAACAGTAGCTCTCATTTGCAAACCAATAGAATAGGCTAGAATTTGGAAGTTCATCTACTGCTTCTATTTATCTCTAATTGTACTGGGTTTGGTTGGGATAGAGTTAAATTTCTTCACAGTACTTTGTTAGAGGCATGTTTTGTATTTGGGACCAAAGCAGTGTTGAAAACTCAGGGATGTTTTCATTATTGCTGAGCAGTGCTTACACAGCCAAGGCTGCCTGTTCCTCACACTGCCCCACCAACGAGTAGGCTTACAGTACACAAGGAGTTGGGAGTGGGCATAGCCAGGACAGCTGACCCAAAAGACATCCCAAACTATGTGACATCTGAATCTGCAGTAGAACTTCAAGGAAAAAGGAGGCTGATCAGGACTGCTGTTTCTATGAGACTGGATGGGTATTGGTTAGTTGGTGGTGAACAATCGGGGTTCTTATTGTATTACCCCATTTTATTGGGTTTGCTTCTTTTCCTTCTTATTGTTTTTTGGTTTGGTTTTGTCTTTTGCTCCTTTTCATTATTAACTATTATTAAACTGTCTTTATTTCAACTCACAAGTTCTCTCACATTTACCATGGAAATTTTCTCCCACATCAAATTTGGTGTGAGAGTAAGCGAGTAACTTCCTGCCTATAAAAGAACAGTGCATCTCCTATATTACTTATGAGGCCTGGAATTAACAATCCTCAGTTCCCTAATATGCTTTTTTTAGATTCAGGAAACTGTAAGAGCATCAGCAAATAAGGCTGGTGTTAGCCAAATATTTATTCTCTGAATAAATGATGTTATTCCCCATAAAAAGGCAGATTAGAGAGTTAAGGTGAGAGAAGGAACGAGTTCAGGTCAGAGAACTTGTGCAGAATTTAAAAAAAAAAAACCTAACCTCTATCTGGTGATGCCAATTCTGTAATCAAATTGATACAAAGCAAAATACGAAGACACCAGGATGAAACATATTTCAGACACCAAACGCTTTGGTCTTTAGAGAAATCAAGGCCTACAGAAGAACTTAATATATCTAAAGAGTTAACATATACTAATGCTTTGTGTTTTGTGGCTGTACGTTATGGCAGATACACAATACTCCATCATCATCATCATCATCATCATCATGGCTTGACTTTGCGAACGAAGATTTGGGAAGGGTTTTACTCATGCTTGCTACAAGCACGCTGATGACTAAAAAGGCCAATGTGAGATGCAGCAAATCTGGTTGCAAAAAGCACAGCGAAAGGTCTCCTTGTGTGGTATTGTCAGGCGCAATTCTTTCTACGTTGTCTTTTCTCCTCGAGACTAGTTCTGCGTGAGTTCTCAAAAGAGTCAACAGCATTATGGAGCAACCAATGTCCTGAACCACCTGCATGCAAGGTTGGGTCTGCAACTTCCTTAGTGCACCATATCACCTGCTGTTTCACCCCTCGCCTGTCATTATAGGGCTTTGCAAGTGTGGTAAGCCCTTCCAGCCAGCTCAATGGATTTTTTATGTGAGGCACAGTGTGGGCAGAACTGGCCCCACCCTTTACACCTGAGGTTGATCTGCCAGGGCCTAGCTAGCTAAGATGGTGACAGCAAAGTCCTCAGGTCATAGGTTTGGTTAGAGTATCCTTCTCTTAGATGGGTGGCCCTACAGAGCTAAACGAGCTCCATCTGCTCGGGTTTGAAGTTAGTTTTCCTTCTCCTAGGATGTTTGCCTAAAGGCTAGTGAGCCCATCCTGACCCTTCAGTTGAGACCTGTCTGCATGGGACACCCTACCGAAGGCATATGCCACCACCAGCATGCTCCTAACCTCACAAGGGCACGTAAGCTCTTTCCCCATGACAAGCGGCTGTCTGTGAAAGAGGCACAATACCATACCTTTCTCATATCTACTACATACCTACCTTTCCAATTTTAAAGACTTAGCTGAGATTAAAAATTCAATGACATAAGGAAATGATAGTGGCCAAAATGTTCTGTTCTCTTTGCTCTGTCATTCAGATACAATTAATCTTTGCATGTTGAGGCCTTGGCTGTTATTAGCATGTGTGCTTGTGATTTATGTTAAGTATTGCTTTAAAAAAACGAATCATGCATCATGAGAAGCATGTACATCACCTGTCTGAAGCATATTGCTTGTTAATTAATTGAGAAAAAGTCAAGAACAAAACACATGAAAATCCATGGCTACAGCTTATTTTGATCTGTATACAGCTTGAAGTGTCAGGGTAGGTTTTTAAATAAATTTTCATTGACTTTCCATTAGACACCAGAAGTAGCTCTATGTAACATATACATTGCAAATAATGTGTTTCCTTAAATTCTTACATGCCTTAATGCAATACCTATATAACATCAGGGAAGTGGGATTTTACATGAAATCCAGTAATATTTACTCACTTAGAACAATGTTTCTTAAAGCATGTGAAGAAAGGAAACAGTGTTTTAAAAGTTGCATTACTGTTATATTTTAGTAAGTCTAGAAGAGCTATGCTTTCATTTCCAGGTATCAAAATTGTGGGAAAATTCAGGAGTAGCTATAATCAGTATTAAGCTATTGTTCCGATTCCGCTGCGTGCGATGCTTATTTAGATACAGAAAGCACTTTCCTGGCTAGTAACCAGACAATCAGTCATGTTTAACAAACATAGGTTTATTGCCACCAGGCAAGATAAGACTATTGTGTGGACGTCTAGCCCACATGAAACAAATTAAAAATCTCATTTCTGGCTTTAGTATTTTGCCTGTGTAAGTCATTAAAGACTTAACAATAAAAGTTCTAAGGCAAGGAAGGTAGCTACAATTTATTAAGACACGTTTAAAGCTTTCATAAAAGTTCCTTACCAAAATATGAGCCTGAAAAATCACTGCTGATTAATACAGCAAACTGTTAGAATGAATAAAAATACAGACTACGAATTAAAGAAATGAGAGGCCCTTGTTCTATGGGGAACTTCAAATACCCTGACATCTGTTGGAGCAACAGTACGGCCCGGCACAAGCAATCCAGGAGGTTCCTCGACTGTGTGGAAGACAGCTTCCTTCGGCAAGTAATAGAGGAGCCAACAAGGAGAGGTGCCACGCTTAACCTCGTGCTCACCAACAGGGAAGGGCTCACTGGGAATGTGACGCTACAGGGCAGCCTTGGATGCAGTGATCACAAGATAGTAGAATTCAAGATCCTCAGGAGAGTGACAAGAGCATGCAGCAAGCTCACTGCCCTGGACTTCAAGAGACCAGACTTGGCCCTTTTCAGGAACCTGCTTAGTAAGGTTGCACGGAATATAGCCATAGAGGGGCCCAAGACTGCTGGATGGTATTCAAGGATCACCAACTACAAACTCAAGAGTGTTGTGTCCCGACTAGAAGGAAGTGCAGCAGGAGGGCCAGAAGACCTCCCTGTATGGATAAATAGCTGCTGAGAAAACTATAAAGGAAAAAAGAGGCTTATAAAAGGTGGAAGCAAGGACAGGCGGTCTGGGATGAATCCAGGGATGTTGTCTTGGAAGCTAGGGACCAAGTGAAGAAAGCTAAGGCCCAGTTAGAATTAAACTTGGCTGGGGATGTTAAGCATAACAAGAAGGGATTCTATAGCTACATTGCAAATAAAAGACAGACCAGGGACAACGTAGGCCCCCTCCGGAAGCTATCGGGTGAACTGGCTACACAGGATTTGGAGAAGGCTGAGGTTCTGAATGACTTCTTTGCCTCGGTCTTC
>JBCJKH010057790.1:0-35646 GCA_039877255.1 Loriculus beryllinus
ACACAATACTCCAGGTGAGGTCTCACGAGAGCAGAGTAGAGGGGCAGGATCACCTCCTTCAACCTGCTGGTCACGCTCCTTTTGATGCAGCTCAGGATACGGTTGGCTTTCTGAGCTGCAAGCGCACGCTGTTGGCTCATGTTCATTTTCTCATCGACCAATTGAGAATAAAGATCAATGATCAGTGATGAGAATAAAGTATAAAGATCTACTTTTAGCTACCCTTGTAGTCCACTAAATACGTGTCTATCAAAATATTACTGATATTGCATCTGTGTTAACTTGATGAAAATATATGTAGTATGGCCTTAAAAATGATGTCATGACATGTAGAAAGGTGTTTTCCTGAAACATCCTGCTACCTTGAAGAAGAGGTTTTTTTTTTTGTAAAAGCTATTATTCCACTGAGTGTTAGGAAAGGAAAAACAATGAGCATAACTATCTTCTAAGGTAAAATTCCCTGTGGGAATAACTGCTCCTCAGGTAAAGCTTTATCCAGAAGTAGTCACTATGGCAGTGGGCACAGTGCCACCCACAGAATGACCATGCTTCTTTGGAAAAGCTGTGGCCACAGTAATTACCTAAACCAGACCACTTAGAGAGTATAGTCAACAAAGGAAGCATCTGGGTGCCTCTTTAGTTTGCCGTCTAGGACAGTCACCTCTTCTGCTAGCAAAATGTATATAGCCACTATGCTGAAAAGATATCTAAAAAAATTCTTACTCTTGCTGATTGCTTTTTCTTTGTTCCCATGGAATTACTTGCATTTTCCATGTTGCTGTATATTTTTAATCCCACAGCACAAGCAAGAACACAGATCACACGCCGAATGTCAGATCCTTCTGGCCACAATTGTTTCAACAGACAGACACTCTGGTGAACCTGTTGTCATAACATTATGAATAGCACATGACTGCTATAATAAAAATTACAAAAGGAAGGACAAGTCTTATTCTTTACTAAGTTCCACCAGAGAAGGTTAAAAAAGGACATGAAAATTACAGAAGGAAACGTGGGCCCTTTTTTTGTCATGTCCTCAAAGGCACCAACATCCTTGACAGTCTCTGTCTGACTCCTGGGACCTCCTCCCACCTGCCCAGGGCCCTATTTCAGCCCCTCAAGGCCCTCATTCTCTGGACTGAAAAAAAAACATCTTGCTGGATCAGATGGCGATTTCTGCCAAATGGGCTGGTTTCCATCTTCTGCAAGCCAGTTACACTTAAGCAGCACCCCATGGATCAGTTTCCAGCTCAACCATCCTACTTGAATGAACTTTAAGGAAAGAAACAGTTTCAAGCTGCTGTGAAGAAGACTGGGCATAAAGAAGACTTTCTCAGACTCAGGGTGTCACTTCAGGATGAGAGTCCCCACTTCTAGCTAGAAGAGAATTTTGGGTAAAGGAATGGAGGCCAGCCAGCCCAAGCTGAAAAAAGAAAAAGGGTCAAAGAGTTCAAATTACCTCTTCTTGTATGCTTTTCAGGCTCAGCTTGAAATGACCATATAGACACATGAATGTTTCTTTGCACTTGACTAGGCTTCCATAGGCACATCGCAGATCTTGTCCATACTGAGAAGTGCAGAAGTCAGTTATATGCAAAAATAAACAGATACAAGGCATCAGGCACTACTAGCCACAGACAGAAACAATTTAGACATGTTAATCTTCAGCCTTCAAGAAACATCTATTCTAAATAAAATTTTACAAAATCACATCTCTGCCCTAGATGCTAGTCTTTGTCTAGCATATTACAAGTCAACTAAAACATCTAGTACTGAAGATCAGGGAAAGGCTGTATTTGAGACTATCTTGTCTTAAGTGAACAGGAATGTGAAACGAGACAATAGAGAACAGAGCAGGAATTTGCCATCAATTGCTTACCTGTTAAGGATTTCAAGACCAGTAAAGAAACATATCAGTGCTTTATAATTTTAGTATGCAAAATATTTACATTGAGATACCTTCATTAAATCTGCTAAGGAGAACTAACAGTTACTGCAAGCTGACAAAGAAGTTGTGTAACTTACCTTCACAAAAAATAATCTGTGCTTATATACACTCTGAACATGATATCCATAAACTCTAAGAATATCATACTCCTGCCCTGAAGTGAGTACAACGTTGATTTTTTTTGACAGTGAATGAGCAATTAAAATAGACAAGTAGTCTGTCTGGAGAGAGCTCAGTCCTATGTCAGATACAATGATGAAGTAAGGATAGCTTTTCTTCAGGAAAATCTCCCATTGGGATGATAAACAATTGGAAAATTCTGTATGAACAGTGATGCTTGTGTTATGCCTCAGGTGTTCTATTAACGCAGTACGTAAAAAAAGAAAATAAGGATATGGAAAGTACATCTGTTCTGCATCCTGTGGGAAATAAAAACAATGAAATTATTTGATTACATTTGTTGACACAATGAGCAGCTTCCTAATACTGATGGTTTTGAAGGAGCACAGTGGTTTAAACAGCAAACATCACTTCTTCAGTACCTTGAAGAAAGCAATGACATATTTTGCTCCTTTTTCAGTGAAATCCTGCAGGAAGCATTCAATTCGATAGAAGAAGTTCAGATATTGTGTTTTCTCTTCTAAAAACATAAGTAGTAAGGAATCCCCATCTATCACAAAGAATTCAGACTCAACAAAGTCTTTTAACAAACTGACATACCTGAAAGATAAAGAAATAGCATATATAATATTAGTCCATGAAAAGTCACAGACATGACAGATAAGAAATTTGCTTACTAACAAATTTTAAATGTTTTCATTCATTAACACAATTAAAGATTAAATGTATAAATTAAATCAATAGCAAACCATCTTTCTTGGATCTAAGGTTAGTCCTAACTAGCCTGCAATCTTTTCAGTTATTGAATGTATTAGCAATTGCCTCCTTTACAACTTGTGACACTTATGTAGTATCCGAGGCTTCTGTGACTCCTGTGGCACCTCCTGTCCACACCTCCTTATGTGAAAAGTGTTGTCTGCTCCAAGAAATACCCCACAGGAGATAACCACAAAATACATTTTGAGAACCTTCCTCCCTGAGTTTCCAGCTAAAAATAGCAACTGGTTTATCAACAATTAGCATGGCAATGACAACTACCTCTTTCATCCAAGGAACGTTTATGCAAGAAAAGTACCTTAATAGCAAAAAGAATCCAATCAATCACAATACATTTCTTCAAGAGACTAAAGAATTAAAAGAAGTCTTCATCCCCTTCCTGTTTCAGAAAACTATGAGAGTTGATAAAATTTACATTAACCAATTTTAGTTCAAGCTTGAAACAAATCCTTTGCACTGGAGATGGCAAATATAGACAGCACCTCAGTAGCTTTTAATATATCCTGGGAATTCACTGTGTTCTACAGCTCTTCAGAATCCATCAAAGCCCATGGGTACAATGTTTTACCCAGGACAGATGAAGGAGTCAGAAGAACTTTGCAGGTCCAAATGAAGAAGAAGCAAGACCTTCTAGTAATAGTTCTCTGCTCTTGTGTTTGTCTAGTACATACTACACTGTCTTTACAATACTAATGCATTTATGGGAACAGCCATACTGTAATGGTAAGACCATGGTTGCTTTCTTCCAGGCTGTCAAAAATGCCTGATACACATCACCTTGGAGCCACACGTGGGAAGGTCCAGCTTTCCTTTTCACTGGAAAAATCAGCCTCTGGATTGCAATGAGTAGCCTTCTATGAAGAAAAACTATGTAAACTTCCACCTTATACAGGTAAATTGTCTGCCTTCATTTCATACTAATCCTTCATTTCATACTAATCTCTTCAGCAAGTCAGCTCCAGAATGTTGAGGCAACATTTCACTGTCAATGTGAACATTGCTACTGCTAATACTTTTCCATATCAAGCAGGGAAAGGAACCAGAATCTGGAGATGCAGAAGATCATGCATGAGAACTGACATATAAAACCACAGAAAGTATATATGAAATGGAATTTTTTGTTGAAAAACTGTTTTAAACACTGTAAAAGTAGCAGACCTAAACCATATGAGGAAAGATGCCCCATTAAAAAAAAAAAAAAAAAAAGCATGACAGGTAATTTGAAAAAAAATAAATAAGTAGCAACAGATAAAATTGTAGATCAGTTCCCAAAATGTGCAATCTCTACTCTTTGGGCAGTCTTTCTGTTACATCACGAATCTTCCTTCATGTGGAGGAAGTATGGAATCCTAAACATGCTTCCAGTGTCCTCATCTTCCACAAACCTAGGGGATAAGCACATAGCTTCTTTCTCTGAGGGGTACTACACTGTTTAATTCAAAGAAACCATTTTTATTACCATTTATTAAATTTCTTTCCATGAATCCCATTGTACTTACTGAGCTCTTGATAGGGATGACCACATGTGTAGTCTCAGATATTCAAGACATTTTCTTATTCCTAAAATAAACACACATATGGTTATTGATAGAACCATATAACCATAACTCATCTATTAATTACAAGACCCTGCAATAAAAGCCAAGGACATGAACATAAGCGAGTAACAGCTCCTCACCAGGACTTTGGGAATCACATTTATGATGGAGAATTCTGAACTCCTCGCCTTCAGTTTGCGATGCCTGCTCTGTCACTTCTTCAGCTGTCACAATATCGTGAGCCTTACTGTAGTCTATGTCTTCAGCTGCTTTTTCTCTGTCTTCCTCTTCCTTAAGCATTCGCTCAACAGCTGCATCTGTTTTGTCACCAAGCTCATCATCCCCAGCACTATCACTTGTACACCCACTCTCTTTATCTTCGTTTGCTGGAATGAAGCCAATTTTCTCATTGTCACTACACTCGCTATCCGTATTGTCATATTGAGCATTCTTGTTTGCAGCACTATGAACAACTTCCTTGAAATCCATCACCGATCTTGGCATTTAAAAGATGAAAACTCTAATTAATCAAGAGATAACTTTAAGGGAACAGGGTATGCTCTGAAGCTTCAACCATTATCTACTTCTTAATCACGCTGGAATAAAACGTTAAAGAAAGCATTTCATTAACATTCCTGTGAGACGTTTATTCACTTTAAAATTCAATACATATTTTTATGACTTATAAGGAAAACATCAGCCTTTGTCTTTCTTAAAGTTTACTGAAGAGGAGCATTACTTATCTGTTTTGGGTTTTGCCTGAAAGGACCCTTGAGGGGTTGGTCATAATTTGCTGTATTAGATATATCTACATGGCACACTTGAAGGAATGATCCATGCTTCTTCATTCAAGTGACTTGAACCCACAACCCACAAGCATCCACACCATTCATACTAGTCTAGTCACAATTAGGCATGCTGCAACATCTTCATTGTGTGATGGGAGTAACCACTGTTTGGTATCAACCCCACTTTTTAATTAATTGTCAGTTATCCCCCTCTCCTTCCTGTCAACGGTAGGATTCTCTCAAATCTTGTGTAATTCACCTGTAACAGTTAACATAACACCCCACCTTACAAGGTCACGACGTTCAGTTCCTTTGAGCAAAAGAACAAGCAGCTTGGGATACTCTGCACAATCCCTACCACATCAGCTCGGTTCTTATCAACTTTAGTTTTCCCTAGTTTCTGTTCAAGTAATGGCCTCATGCAGTACTCATTGTTGTAGCATCTCCCATTGCAATATTCATATGCCACAGATATGTTTATCCTTCTTTTTCCTGAGACCATAAAAAGCCTATTTTGATGTCTTTTTTAGACATCTAAAATAACCTCTTTAAAAACTAACAAAAGAAACTAAAGTGCAACCTGTTTTCAGATTTCAGGAACTCAAAACTAAGTTGCAATTTTCGTTCTGAAGGTCTTAAGCCCCTACCAAATAAAATTACATAGAAACAGAAACAGTTTCATTATCTACTTGCAAAATACTGTACAGTGTGCTACATTAGTGATGTGTTTAACATAACTTTACAGTTTTCACACAATGTAACTATTTATATACATACAGCTGCATAAAACCACCTTTTGTGTACCTGCCTATGTACTTTTTGTCAAGCCAGCAACAGACCTGAGCCTTTTCTTCACTTTCTTATCTGAATTGAAAAAGCTACACCAAAGGCTCAAGAACACCATTCTGGGATGAATTGTCCATTTCTACATGCTGAAATTGTCACTTACCTAGGAAATGGCTACTACTACTTTAGCAATCTCCTAAGCAAATGTGACTTCCCATATCTGAAAATGTAAAGTCAGATGTTCCCAAAACAAAACTGCATCTGTCAAAGAAAAAAGGGAAAAAAAAAAAAAAAAAGGCTTAAATACTTAGCTACATTCCTGCTTTTCTGCACTAACATCTCAACACCTGAGGCTACAGTGTGGGCAGAGGCAACCAGGTGGCTTTGACATCCTGCCAGCATCCCTCCATCCTGAAGGGTGCTCCCTTGCTGCCCACCAAAGACTCCCCTACATGCTGTCCAGCCACCTCTCTGGCCCTAAACCAACTGCAGCCACAATGCAAATCCCAGCTCCAGCACCAAGCCTAAACCCAAGCAAATCACCCTCCCCAAAACAAAACCCAGCTCCAGCCCTAATCCAAATCCCAGTCTAAACCCCAAACCCCAGCCTAAAGGCAATCTAACCACAACCTCCAACAGAGCCTGCCCGGGACAGTACCTGCTGCCGCTGCCCGCTCCACAGCCCCCAGCCTTTAAGGCGTCGCCGGCGGGCGGTGCCGGAGCAAGGCTCCGCCGCCCATCCCATTAGCTTTCGGTTTCCATTCCCGGTGCAGTGAGGCCGCCAAATTCAGGTTTCGTTTCCTAGCGCTGGAAGAACTGCGTGGCCGAACACGATACTGCAGGGTACTGCCAGTATTTCCTTGCTTCCACCAAAACATGCCTTTCAATCGCAGCAGCTGCAGCTGATGGTCCAAAGCCACTAAGCCTGGGTTGCTCTAAGAATATACTGTTAATATAGGTTGCATATACAATGGAGAAAATACTAATTCCTATTTCTATTCCTTTATGCACCACAACCTATTCTTCTATCAGCCTGCTTCCTTAAAGTAGGAAATTCCTTACAGAAAGAATCCAAGAGATACACTTTACACTGCTTTTTAGCATTTGCAGCAAAACCTTTAGTGGGAACAGTACTGGACCTCTATCACTCAGATTAAAATTGCAAAGCCTCAATTCACAAGGGAACGTGGGTTCACCCATACTGTTGAAACAACATTCAAGAAACCAGAGTTTACGTATCAAATTTTCTTGGCAAGAAGTGGTCAGCCCTGCTCCTCTTCAGCTCAGATACTTGTACAGGATACAGCACAGAAAACTGCTGGGGTTACACGTGTAAGTAGTCTCACGGATCCAGGTAAGTTTTATGGCAGGCAGCAGACAACTGACACGTAACACGTCACATAAGCAGATCAGAGGTCTTTTCCATATCCTGCATTTCCTTTGAGACCTCTACAGAGTCCAGAAACACTATCATTTACAGTTAATGCACCCACAGTGCTCCAGCATATCAGAATTGTTTTGTTTAGCTAGCCAAGATAAGCCCCTACTCCCTCCTCTCAACACACTCTCTATGGTAGGTAACAATCTGGGAAATAACTGGAACCCTTTATTTCCTTTCCTCAGATTAAATGGGAGAAGATCTTTAGCCCAGCTCTTCAAGAGGTTATTAATATAACTTTAGTTAGCTCCTGAAGACAGACCTTTAGATTTCATTCTCTGTCCCTCTGGATGACGCATTCCAGTTCAGAAAAGCGTATTTTAGGTCTGCTATTCACCTGACTAAAATGCAGATCAAACATTTTCCTGAGGAACCTGGTGCCACCTCCATTTAAGAACGAACAAATAAAAACACCACTCAAGCAGAGGTGTGATGAGGAGGTGAGGAAGAAGTGAGAACACTAGTGCAAACATGTAGGCCCTCCCCCCATGGAGGACGCTATGCTAGAACATGTGAATGTGTCCTGAAAGAACCACAGCCTGTGGAAAAGCCATGCTAGAGCAGGTTTATCCTGAAGGACTGCAGCCTATGGAAAGGAATCACACTGAGGAAGGGACAAAGTGTCAAGAAAAACTGTTAGTCAGGTGCCTGACTAACACCTTCAACTCTTCTTCCCCTTGTACCACTTAGGGGACAGGGGAGGATTGAAGAGTGAAGAGTGAAGGAATGAAGTTGACTTGCAAAGGAGAGGGTGAGGGTGGGAAGGTGTTGGTTCAAGTTTTACTTTTTGTTTCTCACCACCAAAATCTATTTTAATTGGAAATAAATTAACTTACTTTTCCCCAAGTCAAGTCTCGTTTGCCTGTAATGGTGACTGGTAAGCACTCTCCCTGTCTATATGTTGACACATAAGCTTTTTGATCCTATTTTTTCACCCCTCCTGTTGAGGGAGGGAGAAAACAGCTGGATAAGCATGTGGCAGTTGGTCACAGGCAACCCACCACACACATTCTTTTAGATTTCTCTACATAGTGTATGAGGCAAAGAGAGAAGGGGTACGGATAGATACTTGAGATGAGGATCCAAGACAGCCATTTTTTCAAGCATCAGTCAGAGTACCTAAAATCATCAAGCATTTAGTACAGAAAAACAGCTGCAGAAATTTTAACTTGAGATACCTTATGAAGGGGAAATTGCACTTTTAACTGCTCAACAATAGCAGCTGGAGACAGAGGAATGACCTTGTCCTGGCAGTGGGAAAGCCTAACTCCAGAACCAGGTTAAACAGAAACAGTAAGGCCAGAGGTGGAACAAATCTATATAAGGGAGAACCAATTCCTGTGGTGATAAGCTAAGAAATGTTACAGTATTGGTTTGTAATACAACTGGTGCTGGTGCACGCAGGTACAAGGAATCAGCTCACACTACATCTTTGCAAACTCCCTGTAGAACCACTTACAGTAGTATGACTGTCCAGCACTTTGTCCATTAAATCACTTTATACTTAAGCACAAATGTGTATTTAATTCACCTCAAGGGGTACAATAAAATCTCCCCAACAGTTACTGGAAGCTGACAGGAATCACCTATCCTAAGCTAAGCCCTCTCCTTTAAAAATAACTGCATAAATTAAAATTTTGCAGTTGTACCTCAACAGGTTCTGTAATCTAGCCCTAAATTCAATACAGATGGTGGTAAAACTAGTACATGTCAGAATGGGAAAAAACTGTGGACCCAAAGATTAAGCTATACATTTGAATGTTTTAATTTCTTTCATGAACCTTACAGCACCAACACAAAGTACAGAAAGTATTGATAAGAAATCCGGTAATGACCTGATTACTTTTCAAACAGTCATGAGTGTAAAGGCCATGCCATAAGGAACCCTCTGCTCGTCTGGTCTAACACCAGACATAGAACTTTCACCACATTTCTCAGAGATCTCTTAAAGAAACAGTGGAAAATTAAAGGAGCAAAGTAAAAGTGCATATGTTTTGATATAGAAAAAAAAAATAAACCTTTGCTTAGTGTTTAATAGAGTTAATATGAACAAGCTAAAGTTCTGGAATTGTAGAATAGTTTTGGTTGGAAGGGACCATCAAAGCCCATCTAGTCCAACCCCCCATGCAATGAGCAGGGACATCTTCAACTAGACCAGGTTGCCCAGAACCACATCAGCCTGGCCTTGAATGTCTCCAGGGATGGCACATCCACCACCTCCTTGCGCAACCTGTTCCAGTATTCCACCACCCTCATTGTACAGAATTTTTTCTTCACATCCAGCCTTAATCCCCCTTTTTTAGTTTAAAACAATCACCCCTCATCCTATTGCAACAGACCCTGCTAAAAAGTCTTCCCCCATCTTTCTTATAGGCCTCTTTTAAGAACTGAAAGGCTACAATAAGGTCTCCCTGCAGTCTTCTTTTCTCCAGGTTGAACACTCTCAGCTCAATTTCTTAAGATCAGCTGGATTTTGAAGCTTTCCAATTCAGCTTCTAGGAATAGAAATGTAAGAAACTAGGGAGATATCAGGGGTAAGGGGAGAAGGGAATGGAGATGCCAAAAATACATGAAAAACCAGAGGGACTGCATGTACACAAGTTGATGGGTAGAATAATTGTCTAGTCATGCACCTGCACCTAATCAGCACTGCCTGTCTTGTCTGCTCATTAAACTCCATTTCTAATCCCCTTCCTGGATGAGAGACTACCTGCTCTGTGTACAAGTGTGGATATGGAGGTCTGAGTGTCAGCAACTGCCATCAGACCATGGATCACAGTGCTCCATGTGTCTGTGGAACCAGAACAGGAGTGAGTGAGTAAGAGTATAAGTTAGTGTGCAGTCCCTAAGGACTATAAAGCCAGACCTGTCAGCAAGCAGGTGAAGTGGCCTGGGAGGCAGGCATGCATGTCTCTAAGGGCAAGACCTCAGGAAGAGCTGTCTACCGGGGAGTCCAGGCCAAATACTGGCTAGGCCATAAGGTCTCAGGCTCAACAGAGAGATCTGTTTCCATGTGCATGTATGCTCATGTAGGAGGCCACTGGGAAAAAACAGGACCTGTGGCTAGCCACTGGACAGGCCAAGTGTACAAACCCAGCTAGGTGGGATCTGCAATGCACAGGTGTATGTATTTCCCCACTAATGGCATTCTTCCCGATCACCCAGTGAGTGCTCAGTGTTTCTCTAACTCTATTGATCTATATGGCCAGCTATGTTTATATGTATGTGTGGTACATGTGTTTGTGTGTATACCTGATGGGGACACATGCTATCTAAAGACATCAGTTAAAAATTCACACTGATTGCAACTACAGTATTACATGAAGAGGAACAAGATTCATTTGCCTTTACAGGAGGAATAAAAAGTTAACAAAAAGTCTTATGAGTGACAAAAAGCAAACACTTATACTCTATATTCAATAGCCCAAATATTTTCCAAGCAAAAGTAATCTGAAATACAGTATCAAATTTAAGGATATGAAACAAACTTTCCAGGTATAAAATCTGTTAATCATTCCTAAATTGCATGCAGCTGTATTTATTCTTTGTATAAGGAGAAACAAGGAATTGGACATCAAATTGAGAAGTTGTTTTGTTGTCATAAAATAAGAATGCTTTTCTCATGTGGCTGTTTTGAAATTAGATCCTCTATGTGTTTTTCAAGCACATTAATATCCTCAAAATCAGTAATAAAACTATGTATAGAATTTTATCTGCATTTTCTGAAATATATCCATCCTGGTTATGACATGCCTCCTTATAAACCTTTTAATTACATACATACTGCATTGACATTTTCTGCATAAGCTAATAATTGCTGCAGAAGCAATTACCATCATTTCCAGACAAGCATGCAAATGGCTGTTCCTCTATTATTACAAACCACTAAGATGGTGGTGATCACCACTTCTGATTCAGTAAAACCCATTAGCTTCTATTATCACAACGCATTAAGACGTCACTTCAGTACATTCATTACCTGATAAGTCTAAATAGAAATGACATAAAATGTAGGTGTAACCATATTTGCACACACAATTCTCCTCTAACCTACACAGAGAGCTTCCTCATACCAGCATTATTTAAGCACTACCTATAAATTTGAAGTTACAAAAAACATCCAAAATCATGAAGTCTTCCTTTATATTAAATAAAAATTCAGCCATGTTCTTCATCAATTTTTTTAATGATTGAGAACCTTTTCCAACCTGGTAAATCTTTCCACTTTGCATATACAGAGTCTCTGTTCCCACCCACCTGTAATTTTGAGCAGATGTTTCTTAAAGATTTGAACCTTTTAGCAATTCTGAGAATATCTTTAGAGAAAAACAGGAGTATTTTTAGCTAGTTTTATTTCTCTCCTTCTTTAGAAACATCTATTTTTAAAATGCTGTATCCACGACTTCCCTGAAAATTTCCTTCCCTAACTATCGTATCAATCAGTTTTTACAGTATGAAATTGTATTAACTTTGTTAACATATACTAGTTTACATCATACACTGCGATGTAATGAGGTAGTGGAATTTTATAGGAGGCTTTGGTATTGGTCATGCTTAAGTAAAGCAAACTAAAGGACACAACACAACACAGTCCACCCCACCACAAGCACCAAAGACAGCCCAGCCCTGGAAATAAGGACTTTGCTTTCTAGAGCTGGTCAAGAATGATAAAAACTACCTCTAGATACACAACATAATGCTAGCGCCCTAGCCCCCCTAACACATCTGTGCAACCTCCCAGCATCCAGTGTCACAGATAAGTCCTACAGCAAGACAGACTCCAGGGACATCTGGATCAATGGATAAGAAGCAAGAATGCTGACAGATGACGACACTGCAGAAACACAGTTGCATTGTAAAGTTTTACTGCATTTAGTAGTCAGTAGTGTATTGTATTAAGTTAGTGATTAGTCAAATTGTGCTATATCCAAATACCTGAAAGGTATAAGAACCCTGTGTAAAACCACATTCAGCATGCTCCAGTTTGACTGGGATGCTTCATGAACATAAATAAATATTTACCCTTATAATTCTATACTTTGCTGCTTAGCCTCTTTCCTCAGCCAGCATAGCAAGCTGCAAAATTTATGTAACACACCACATAGGGCTCAGAATTTTGAATTAGCTTTGGTGTTAAACATGTATGCTTTAAGTCCTAATGAAAGCTCACCAAGATTTGGGCTAAATTCTATCCATAAGTAAAATACAATTGTATCAATTCAGTACAGCCAACTGAAATCTCCAATTGCTCCTATACTATGCGCACATCAAGCGCACAAACCACAATAAATGTGTCTTATTCTTTCAAGCTCATGATTACCACAGAGTAAAACTGTCAAGTAGATGCAAACACAGGAACAGCAGCTAAATGCTTAATGGGGCACTGGGTGGAGGACACAAACTGGTATTACATGAAAAAATGTTTTCCCCACACATAAACACACAGCTGCCCTTCAAATCTTCCTGCAATCCATACAACAGGTTGCTGAAGTTGCACTGTACGTCTGCTTATAAAAATAGAATATTTACTTACCAGTTCCTAAAAAGGAAAGCTTGCATTCTGATTTCATACCAGCCATACTACAATCAATCAATAGGAACCAGCCAAAGTTCTCTGTTTTAGTGCTGTACTCATTTAATACAGCAGCAAAAAACTGGGAAAGCCTTATGAAGTACCTAAAGAAAAACACAATTTACATTTATGTTTCTAGCAGCTACAGGAAAATATGCTGTAACCAGAACAAGCACTGTAACTGAAGTTCATTACAATACAGCCACAACAATCATTGAAGCTGCTGGGGAGCAGGAGATGCAGGGCCAGTGGCCAAGCTGGCAGTGCAGGGGACAACGGAAGCAGGTGCACAGCCCAGGCACACTGGACACATGCAAACAAGCAACACAGGGTTGTGACAGCAAAAAAATCTTAAGCACAGCCCAGTCACCACCAAAAAAAGAAAGAAAGAGACCAAAGACAACCCAAGAACCCCACACAGTAACTCAGGAACAGGGCTAAAACAAACCAACTGCAACCAGATGGAGCTTAAATGGAGTTCCATGACTGGGGAGCGTAGGAGAAAGTTCCAGATGAGACTGGTCAGGGCAATTAACACCAATTAGTACACTCAGGACCCTGATAGTATCTGAGCATGGGCTGAATTAGTTTTCAAGCAGGTTTCAGTATTTGTGTATTAACTTCCAAGAATCAAAGCTGACATAGAGCTAACACCCATGTATTTTGCAGTTTTGAAGCACAGAATTTCAAAGCAACTGCACTTGTCAGCATTAGGATCTTGCAGACAAATTATCTTTTATTTTGTACTGTTTCTGGGAGCCTACACCTGAAGGTGCCATTTGGTACCTTCCTGAGCTTGCAAATGTAGTGAAAGCATATTTTAGAAAATGTGAATGTGTCTTCTCTGCTGCATGTTTCTTATTGATTACATAGGAAAGAAGTTTCTCCTCCTTCCAAAAAGATATCATATGTTCAGTGAAAACAATGTTAGAACAGGGTATTCTGGGCTATGATCCCTTTATCACTGGTGATTGAGTGCTAGGAGCTGATTTCTTTTTCAGACATAGTGTTCAAAACATAAAAAAGACAACACAATGAATATGTTCCTAATATTGCTTTCCTGGGTAAATAAATGTTATCTTTCCAGATAAATATTTTTAAAGGAAAAATTTTTTAGTACATGAGAAAAAAATTGTAGATTGTGGTTCATATTTTGTGAAAGTTTGGCAAGGGCTGTTGTAGAAATACTCTCTTAGGGAGGTGATATGCTTGCACAAGACCCAAATACCTTCAAGGGTTCATCAGTTTATATAGTTTACATTTGAGAATATATCCCGAATCAACAGTTATGAATATGGTTGCTGTCACACTGAAACTCTCAGTGATAAAATCAGATATTTCTTGTCAGATTTCCAACTGTCATATATCAGAACGCAGTCCACCTCTATTATCTTTCCTTTATCATAATCTTTAACACCCCTTTAAAACACAATGGTGGTGGTAGAACCTATTCTTCAGCTAATAATGTGGAATTCCAGACCTACAAAGGAAACAGCATTAAATTTAAGCTTATTTGATAAAGGTGTCAAATAAAGCACAATCTGTGGGCAGAAAGGTGTTAATTAGTAAATACTTAATCTCTGCTCACCATTCAGCCTTTCTGATTCAAGTGAAGTATGTGAAAGTGAAGTAATTTGAAAATTTTGGGCCTGAACAGCACAACTAGAAAGCTGCTGGACAGTAAAAAAAGTAACAGCCACTGTAACTAGATAGGCAGTGTTAAAAGCTAAATGGCAGAAAAAGAATTTTACCCTTCATTGTTTGGAGCAATTTTAATAAGGCAGAAGAGTAAAGAAAACCACAGTTGGTCTGCTAAGGGGTAGGCACTCTTTAGAAACAGCAGCATCATTTACAGAGAGGATTACAGATTGCATAAATGGAATTGGATTGCTGGAGAGTCATGTAAATCTGAACAAACTTCTGAAGGACACTGAGAAACAAATTGATTATAAAAGCTTACAGGCTTCAGAGAGAAAGTGCATCTCAAGGTATCAAGCACCACTATCTGATATGCAGTCAATTACATAGGCGTTTAGGAATATTTGGAAATGGCAACGATGTCATAGGTCTAGGGGTTAAAGCCTTGGTGGTAACATTCTATTGAGTCAGTTCCCTGTAATAAAATTTGTTCCTGACTTTTTCCTTGTAAAGAATATACAATTACATTTATAATACTATTACAGAGGCCTTCTATGGAGATTTCATACTTCTCAAATTCAGGAAAGACAATCTTAAGTTTCATTTCATTATTTGCTTACAACAGGAAGTACAGGCAATTATAAATAGTGCATCTCTGAACTTTACAGTTCTTGATTTTGCAATTTACGTAAGTCTTTATTGGATGTTTCACTGCTAATATTGTTATTGTAACTTATTATTCTGAGAAAGAATATCAACTACACAGCAGCAAATATAGAAAAGATAGAAAAATGAAAAAAAAAATTATAGACACAGCCTATGGAAAATCCAGATTGTTTGCCAAATTCTCAAATCCAAAATATTTAAGGCATTTGGCAATCCTCTGATAATCTGTTGTCTCCAGTAAATCATGCTGTTTATCTAGCAGTGAATGGATTCTTCTCACTGCTTCAATGGCTATTCTTAAATCTTTCACACTTCTGCCTTGTGGAGAAAAAAACCCCAAACAATAAAAGCCAGCCTTAAAAAGGGTCACATTCAATACTTTTGCTTTTAAGATTCCTTCCCATTATGAAAGAAACTTTCACAGATTCTCACAGATGTCCCAATGTGTACAGAAATCAGCATATGTACTTGGAAATGAAAATGCATGTACATTCTGTCTGCAAACGCACAGCAACCATTTCCCCTGGTCTCCCATATCATTCCAGACTTCCAGTCTTCTAAACCAGAGGCAGCTGCTGATCTGAGTTAGGTGGTTACTGATGTCAGGCCACTGCTAACTCTTGTCACATCTTCATTGCTAGGGTTACTTTCCCAGTTATTCTACATTAACTGATGATACACTGAACTTTATCTGTTAGGTGATCCAGCTTGAAAACAAAACAGAAAGCTGCAAGAAGCAGCTGGTTTGTACAAAAATTGAAATGATTGGCACGAAAATGCTCAAAAAAAGGCTACTGCAAGCTATTTATAATTTCCTTTCATTTCTGGAGAGTGTTATCAGTGGGCTCATCAAAATAGCTTGAATAGAGCAATGTCAACAGTCCCAAACTGAATGGATTCTGGGACTGGGCAACCACAAAAACAGCAACAAATTACCTGACTGTGATCAGTGCTCCTGACTGATGTTGTGGAGGGAGAGTATTAGGCAGAAAAGATGCCATTATACACACTTACCCACGGACCTTTTTAAGCCTTATTGTTCATCATGTGAAGAATATACGTTCATCATCACTGATAGGAATCTAGCTGAAACAGAAATGGACTAAGATACACAAGCTTGATATAATAAGAACACCCTCAAAAATCACAATATGGTTCTATTGTGTGCCTTAGCATATTTAAAGCAATCTTTCCTCTTCTGTTACTCAACTGGCTGAACATAATCTGTAATATGCTTATCAAGAAAAAACTACTCACAAAACTCGGATGATGCCAAACTGATGAATTACTGTGCCTAGACAACTCCTCAAATACAGCATATGCCCCAACTTTTTCAGCCTGTCTTCATACAGGAGGTGCTCCAGTCCCCTGATCATCCTCCAATCATCCACACAATACTCCAAGTGAGGTCTCACAAGAGCAGAGTAGAGGGGCAGCATCACCTTCTTCAACCTGCTGGTCACGCTCCTTTTGATGCAGCCCAGGATACAGTTGGCTTTGTGAGTACACGCTGCCGGCTCTATTTACCTTTATCTATAGATTGTTCCTTCAAGAGCTGAAAACAGACATTCAAAGCAGACATTTCTGCAGTACATTTCACAGAATTACTTTGACATGTTTCTAGGAAATCTTTTAACTTATAACCTTAATTGCAGACTTAAATTTCTGTTTAACTTGGTTGGCAATGCAAAGGCTTTTCCATTGTTTTTTCTCTTCCCTCTTCATCTTTCATTCTTTTCTGGTTTTCTTCAATGATTTTTTTCTGCCTTTAAATCTACTGATAAATCAATTTAAATATAAAGTATTTCTGAAATTTTAGTTAAGAAATGCTTAATGCCTTCCATAAATTTCATGTTGTGTTTAACAGCTTGTTTTACTTACAAATCTTGGACCTCCATTTTTCCAGTCCATCAGCCAGAATACCAGGACTGTACCCCTCACTGTTTAGTCACTGGGTCTGAAGCTGTAATGCCTAGAGAGACAGGCAGTTATAAGTACAAAATCAATACTCTGTCAAAATTCTAACCCTTCACAGAACCATTGGATTCAATTTGGGACTCCAAGCTCTACAGATTGCCTCCCAAATGAAGAAATACAAGGATTCTCACTGCTGCCACACAAGTTTTCATTGCCACTGAAAGAGTCCTTCTCTCTTCTATGTTCTGAGGCTTGCTTTATGTCATTCCTAAAAGTACCTATTTTAAAAATATGTTTGCTACATGATCCACTTCTAAAAGTAAAGGATTCCTTTACAATGGAATAATACATTTCTGTTTGATGGACATAGGCTTTTAAGCATAAAACATGAATTTGTAAATCAGATGTAGAATGATTCACCCAGGAAGAAAAAAATAGATGGTTTTAGTTTTAAGCCATTGAACATGCACTATGTTAGAATACACCACTCCCAAACTGTAAACAGAGTTGGTTATATTTTCAACCGACGTTAATCAGTGCTTTTTCTGACCTCTTTACATTTCACATCAGGAAAACAGAAGGGAAAAATTCTGTTACATTTTTACATGATACAGCCTATCATAAAACAAAAAGCAAGTTGCCATTGCTAGTCCATATGATACTCACCATGTCTGGAATATTTCTGCCACCACCTTTTTCACACCTGTCCATTGGCCAATCAGAAAAAAGCAAAAGGCCTGAAGTCTCTTCAACTCCATGGAAACTCTTTCCAAAAATACCCCCAAGCTAAGTGTCTCCCTAATAGAAGCTAGTGACTGACAAATCTCTCAGCAGTTCAGTCTAAACAGCCAGCTGTGTTTTAAGGTGTTTTTTTTTAAATTGAGACCTTCTGAGGTTAACAGCGGAAGTAATCAGCTGTTCAGTATTCCTCCTTCAGCATTCATTCCTCCTTCCAGAAGTATGGATGTCACATTCTTACACATTTGTCTTGTTTAGCATGATGACTTCTGGTATCAATACACAGCTGTCTACCCTTATCTTGCATCAACATGTTTTTAGGTGGCAGGCTAAGTCTTCCTACAGACCACAGGAATATATCTCTCATAATCAAAAGGCAGTTAGCAATAGCTGTTAAAAAGGTAAAGCAATGTAAAACTGTATCATGATTAAAGGAAAAAAAGACGTAAATATTTATTTTCCTAGAGATCAGCATTTCATAGTCTGTTGAAAGAGGTGCATTCCTTTTTTTTTAAAGTTAATCCCCTTGTAAACAAAGAGGCTTTAATCTGGTATTGAAATTCAGCACAGTCTGTGCCTGCTCAGATCAAACACATTGCACATGCTAAGACGGAATCTGAGTGCATGACTGGCTGTGAATATAAACATGTAAAATATGCACTCCACGCTTGCAGCTAAAATTAATCTAATGGAAATAATTTTCCTCATGAAGAGAAAAGTCTAACTGAGCTGCACTGACGAAGACTTGGTATGTACAACATAAAAAGATGCCATGTGATGCTATAAAGCATTTTTCTCACTGCCCAGCTGTGAGTGTTTTATGATATGTGTAAGTGAAAACAGTTTTTATTTAAAAATATATAAATTGCATTTGTTCAAACTTTATTTTTCACAGACATATACAAGCAATAGCTGATGCAAGTGGGACTGAAGCACATACTTAAACAGGGCATAGACGGATAACTTTCTGGTACAGGGAGTGAGAATTAACACATCAAGTGAGATTAATTTACCAAATAAAAGAAATAGTAAAGCCACATTAATACTACTAACATTTAAAGCATACAGGACAAAATCAACTTTTAGAAGAATAACAGTTGAAGCAAGCAGTCCAGTTAAATGAAACTAGACAAATTCAAGGTCTTGAATGCGGAGTATGTAAAAGAAAACTCCCAATTTTAAGAATGAGACTGGTGTTAAATTCTCCTTTGTGCAGACAGGACGGTTAAATTAAGTACCTAACAAGGCTTGCTTTTCTTCTTTCAAATATGAGGTATCTAAGTTTGAATGTTAACTTTCACTACATAGATTTTTCCACTAGAGTGTTTTAAATACAATTTACTTCACTTCTTTCCTTAGAAAATGATGTAGGACTACACTGAGCTGACACATTAACACAGGTTCTTAGATTTCTTAAATTTATCATGTAATCTGAAATCTTTATATGCTACAGTATTCAATCTCAACCATATGCTATGTGCTAAGCCATCAAATTTTATCCTTGTCTCTACCCTTGTGAGACTGCCTCAGTCCTGTCATCTGCAACTTCTGCTCCTTTCCAATGTGTTTCTCAATTCAACATGAAATGGATTTCTTGAGGTTTTGTGCTTTAAGATCAGCTGCATTATAGCATTTCCCTATAATAAACTTGAAATAGGCTTCACTTAACTGCAGAAGACTGTCAATTCCAGTCTGTTGACACCTCATTTCTTGTCCTTTAATACTATTTTACAACATGCCTTAAGGATTTTAAGGGAATCAGGCAGTGATTCTTCTCCAGGCCTTCTGCACAGATGTGAGCTTAGCCTATATGGATTTTTAAAAACTTTTATCACGAAAGTATCTACTTGTAAATCAGATCGTTCTCTGTTCTGACGAGGAATTACAAGAAACGTGACAACAGCGCAGGGCCTACCGTACATGCTGGCCCCGGCAGTAAAGTTTGACGGCAAACTCCACAGCAACGCACCCTAACTGACAGCCGCGCCGCCTCAGCCGCGCCACGACTCCCTCCCGCTCACCACCACCACACGAGCCGGCGGGCTCCAGCGGTCGCTGCCCGCCCTCTCCCCTCGGCGCCTACCCCTCACCCGGAGGGGCTGCCGGGCTCCCCACAGAGACAGCCGCTCTCGCTGGGTCTGCCCGGGACCTCCTCACGTACGGCAGCACCGCCCCTCAGCCGACGGCTGGCGCCCGCCTCGCCTTTCCCGCCACTGACGCCCCTCCGGTCCCGCTCCCTCAGAGCCGACCCCCTCCCGTCCCGCTCCCACAGCGCCTCGCTTTGGGCCGTTGATCGCGGACATGGGCCTGTGAGTGGAAGGGGTCGGACAGACCAAAGTCAAGCTTAGAAACGAGTGTGTGTAAACAGCGTCGTGAATCTACAAGAGTTCGATGAACGCCGGGGACTGCCTAAAAGCACCTCGGAGGCCCGCTGACCGCACCGCCTAGACCAGGCCACTGCCGGCTCAGGTAACTTGGGCATCTTTATCCTAGGCACAGTGTCTGTTGGCAAGGATCAGATAGTTTTGCTCCAAGTTTCTTTGTCTTAGTGCGATAATCCTGTGAGAGCAGAGTGTGCTTCACAGCCCCAAATGCAGACTGCATTTGTCAGGTGCAAATTCCTAACAAAATTCCATTGAGATTTTAAGGGATGCTCATGGCATCACCAGTAAAGTGAGTTCCGTTTTTACCCATCTGGCTACTTACAGATTGAAAAATACAGCATCTTGAGAGAGAACAGTATTACAAGTGTTCTAGTAGTCCTGAGGTAAGGGAAGCTGAAATATGGGTTTCTCGGTCTGAGGCAGGTTGCCTCAGCAAGGCCTTAGATACTATATATCTTGGACTGAGAAGCAGTTATCGCTTACCCGGTTTAAGAAATAGTATTAGTTCTTTGTGAGTTGCCAATTAGCCTTCCTTTCCATTTTATGGTTTCCTCTCCAGCTCACAGCTGTGGTAATTCTGAAAATTTGTGATATTCTTAAGTTTATTGAACTGTTGTTACTTCCAGCCCCTCAGTCATTTCGCAGGTGAAGTATTCTGTAAAAGAAGAGAGTGGGTTAGTGTTACTAATCTTTTATCGGTTTAATTTTAGCAACTGGTGTATTTTTTCTAGAGCAAGTACCAGCACCACTGCTAGGAAAACAGAAGGCATATGAGCTTTTGTGCTGCATTTCTGCAGTTTCCTCCTAGGAGGTTCCTGAGAAACTCTCCAGAAACTTGGGAAGCTGATGTTTGAGTACCATCGACACTGCCTATTTCACTGTTGAACGCTTTCATATATATATGACAGGTAGGTACTTCTAGTGCACTCTATAAAAACACAGGTTAGTTCTAGATAGGTAATAAATTTATTTACAAATATATTTGCAAGCAAAATTTAACATGTTTGGATACTTAGGGAAAACAAACAAATAAACAACCAAAACCAACCCAAAGCCACGCGTAGCATCAAACTACAGCGAGGCAGTGACCAACTATGTTTAGGCACAGGTTACCAGATTATTTTTTTTTTTTTTTTAACTTTTAGACGTGGAAAAGAGAATGTCTGTTAGTGACTCAAAATAAGTGGAAGATTCTGTGGCAGCTAGTAAAGGGGGTTATATCTGTCTCTGCTGCTTAAAGTAGAAAGGGCTCTTAATGATTCTTACTTGAAGAGCTGTTTGACTTTAGGTCTTGGAGATTGCCTATTTGCTTGTATTTTACCCTGCTGCTATTTAAAGCAACATACAAAATAACAGGGAACATTACAGTGTTTTCCTGCTTTTTCAGGTAAGTACACAAATTACTAGGGTAAAGACCCATGCTTATTAGTATATTTGGGTTTAGCCAAAAACTAAAAGCTTTTGCACCATGTAACATCTTCATCAGATGGAATGGAAAGTTTGCACAACCAGAATATCTTTACAGTTTATGACAGGAGGTTTTGAGTGACTTGGACTGCCTAGTGCCAGAAACTGTTATTGGGTTTTCAGTAGACCCATCTAGGTATGCTCCATCAAATCTATTGGTAGTGAAAGTGTTCTGTCCATGGAGTTGTGTTCATTGGTTGAATTTGCCAGGGTACTGTAATAGGAATGAGGTCTATGTCAGGTGTAATATGCTTGATCTTGTTTGTATGCTATTAGTAGTTTTTACATTTTACATGTAAATACTAAATTACTACATCACTGCACATTATTGCACATGTTAATCTTTCAAAATGTGTAACTGTTCCAAAGTTTTAGTCTCTATAGCATTCGCTTGCACTGATTTCCTGCTGTCTACCACCATTGTAAAGGAGCACAGGCATTATTTTTGCTATAAAAATGGAAGGTCCTGATCAAAAATTAAGTAAATTTCCAAGAGATTAATCACAGGTCAAAGGATGTAAGCATTTCCAAAATCTTAGTGGAATGACATTGGGGAAAATTTCTTCATGGATTAATATAGCTGTGTAAAACATTGTCATAATGAGTTTATGCAAGTTATGACAAGTATTTCATTAACACTTGAAGCCAGTAGAATATATTGTACACAGATCTTTCACTTTTGGAGCAATCGTTTCTACCATGCTGCGCCAAAAGTAATAAGCATACCTGATTTACACAGATCACCAGTGCAACTGTGTTCATGAAAGCTCACGTCCTTTAAAAATGATCCCTGCAGGTGTATCCAGGCAGGTATATTTTCTTCACAGAAGTGAAAGTTCAAACATAACTTCAAGAACCAAGATTTCATCCAGACCCCTCCCTGTAGAAAATGCTAAAGACAGCCCAAGGCAGTTTGTTGCCGTTTACATGCAGGCTATTTTTGGCTCCCATTCCAAGGTAGCTAACTCTTATGCGTTTAGTATAGAGGCTGGGTGCCTGACACAGGGCCTGGATCCCACTCTGGGGTGTGACTGCTTAAAAATTAGGCATACAGTGGATAACTCTTCGATGACCAGCTCCTTTTTAGTATACAATTTTTAGTCTGGAAATTTTAGAATGGCAATTCTGTTTTGATCTGACACACTTTTACACTGAAATCACTGTAAAATAACCTGAAATAAAAACCTTTTTACCAATTTCATTACCACACGGTAAGGACCCCACGTCATGAGAATGAGGTTTATATATATTGTGAATAAGTAGGTATTCCTAATCCAGCAGTGAATCTGTTGGAGCTCTGATTAGGCGACAGCGATTGGCTGTATAAAGATGTAAAGACAAATATATTAACTATATTAACTCCTGAAATAAAATGTGTGATACTAGTACTTGGTAATGCCTAAATTGGTCTGGAACTGATAAGGAGCGGTGAGTCTCTTGTGCATTTCTGTCACAACAGTGGGCCCACTGCCGGTCTATTGTTGCTGAGGAATGAGCTTCAGTAAAGAATGCAAGGCAATATGTGGAAGACCTTGCACTAAGAACAAGTGCCAGCCCACAAAATCAATTCAAACCAGAGAGCAGATGCAATGGATGCTGACAGAAGGGACAGAGATCTGTAACATCTATTTGGAGCTACAGTTTCTCCTACCTCTTCTAGGGACTTTGTTTCCCAATAGGCTGCAATTTGGCAAAAACAATCCCACCCACATGTTGCTTTTATTTCTGGAAATTACATGAAAGAGTCTGTAGATTATACCAGCAGTCTTCATGTTTGCTTCTTCTTTTCATGGGGTATGAAAGGAAATGGTGTGCCTGAAAAGGTACAAGTGTGCTCTTGGACTGAAAGCCTTTCTTACCTTCAACAAAACTCTCACAGGAGTTCTTAATGAGGTGAAAGTACTTCCTTACAAAGACAGTAAGGGAGAGTTGACTGTGTTACTCATTACACTCTATAAGGCCATAGAAACTAGAAACGCATCTTGATTTTTTCAGTATTAATCCATGTGTCATAGTTGTGGGGCTTCTTAAAGCATGCATGTTTTCCGGGGATTTTGTGTGTCGTTTCTGAGATAGAGAATTCTTTTCTGATTGTAGGATTACTTCATTTGAGATGTGAAAATTCAGTAGGTGAATTTATACAGTGTAGTATGTGGTTACAGATTAATAATTATTTATTACTACAAAAAAGATGGACTATTTTGGTTGATAACTCTAAAAATGTCAAGGGTCTTCTCCAACCTAAATGATTCTATGATTCTGTGGGAATTTTTTTTTTCTTTTCCTGGAAGATTTTAAGGTGCACAAGGAAGCTGTTAATTTTAAATGCTTTTTAGTAGCTACTTTTGTTAAAAAATAAAAATCTGTTAATACAGAATCCCATAGAAAGAAATTATTGTTTAAAATTAAGTTTTACACACTGTGTTTTCTGTTACCTGTGGAGGTGGGCTCTTTAATAGTGAGCAAAAATCACACCCTAAAATTGCAGATTAATATTTTAAACCAGCCTGTTTATACTGTGTTAAATATAATAAAGATTATTTTTTTAAATGGTTAAGTTCTTTGAATTTCTGAGTAGTAAGTGCAGCAGAACTGTGTGCCTCTTACAGGCCTAACATTGCTTCTACTGGAATTCCAGATAGCGGCAGTCTGCTGAAACATGAGTTCAGTTACCAAATATAGATGAGTGGGGTAAGAATTACATAGTCACAGAGGACAGATGTAACACACAGGCCACACAGTCTTCTGTATGCTTACAGAGGATCAAGCAATCTTTAGTGAATAGCTGGAGCAACTTTAAGCCAACTTAGATACGGAAAGAGAAAAAGCCATCTTTACCTGCTATTAATTATACTTGAGACTCTGCGTATTGGTCTGTTCATTGTAAGGTCTGTCTTGTATTTTCTGCTAAATTTAATTACTGCACTTTGGGGAATAATTTTGCAGGATTTCAAAAGTCAGAGGAAAAATATGTGTTTGTTTTAAAAGATCTCACTAGATAAATGTATCTTCATATTATTCCTTTGATCAGATTGGCTTTAGGTCATATATTTTTAAGTAATAATTTTTCATTGGACAGGTTCTGCAAATTCAGGATGTGTATACTTCTCTTGTAATGAGTCCTTTGATTTTCTGTGGTTTTCCATATTTCATTATTTATCTCTTGAATACCTTAATTTGATTAATTATTCAAATGTTTTCTGAGATTATTATAATCCAGTACATTTTAAATTTACTATTTACCATATTCTTCCATAGAACATCTATATTATTTTCTGAACAAATACTTAAATAGCATGATACTAAAATGTGTGTTTACTTGTGAGTAATTTTTAAACATATAACAAATAGGACCTCGAGAACGGTTTATACATAATAATGCTGGAAGTATAGCTAAACACTGATCTGGATGCAACATTGTATTTTATGTTTGTGTCTTTAAATGCTATAGTATATTTCTTTCTAGGTTACCTAATGAGTAATGATGATGAAAACTGTTATAAATATTTTGTAGTCTAGCTTGGAGAAGCTAGAAATAGCATTTGAAATTTCTAATTATGATCTTATATGCTACTTGATAGGGTTAGCGATACTTCATCTGCAGTTTGCTGTGGTTACAAGTTGCTCTAAAAGAATAGTTGCTTTATGTATTACAGTGTGGCTGAAAAATGTCTTACAACTGGAAGCTTCCATTCGCATGTCTAAAGCTAGACATATAAATCCTTATTTAGGCACCAGACCTTTTTCACTAAGAAGGCTTATCAGCATTAGAAATTGCCAATAATCAGCACATTTTTAAATTAGTCATTATCTAAACACCAAGCTACAGATTGATTTAATTAAATTTAGACACTGGGCTTTAATAACTATGACATACATAGCTATTATATTTTTCTAATGATAAAGCTGAGTATAAGGAGGAGGTATGCTAATTCATATTACATTCATTTTAATCATTATGTTGGGTGACTAGCAATCGATAAGATTGCCTTCAGCTGTAAACCGTTGAAACACCAGAGCAATTTGGTGTTGAAAGTCAGAGAAGTTTATGTGAGTATGTGATATATCCCTTTGAGATGTGATCAAGCTAGTAACCAGTATAAATCAGATTTAAATAAAGATGTCATTTGAAACACAGATATTTATGAGTTACCTAAACAGTAAACTAGCACCTTTGTTCATCTGAATACAGTGTTGAAAAATAACTAAGGTGAGGGAGACAGCAACTGTCAAGGTTTAACCCTTAGTTTCCTGGCATTCATCCAGTCTATGCTTTTAACAGCTGAGCCTCTAGACCAGCTGTTTGCTTGGCTTCTCAGATTCATTCTTTAAAGCTTATATGTGCTAGTCAGTTATACTGTATATACATTTTCAGATTTTGTTGAAAGAGATTGGCATGGCAGCTAAATTTGTTGCCCTGTAAACACAGATGAAATAAAGATGTAATCCCAGCAAAGAATAAACCTATCGTGGTATTCTGTAAAATCCTAAAAATCATAAAATCCTAAAAAGTTTCATTTTCCTTATACTTCTCTTTTATGTATTGAGTTGTAATCTGTTGGCAAGAGAAGGAGGCACATCAGGAGATGCATATGCCAGGCCAAGAATTCCAATAATCTATCAGTCAGTTAATGACTACATGCTGGGTAAGCCCTGGTGAAGTGACTAAAGGTAATTGGAGCTTGCACGAGCTGATGTAAAATACATCTGAGTACATCTCATAACTGTCAAGCCACTTATCTATCAGTGAGGAAATACTTTGGACCATTGAGAGAATATATAATATTTTTTAAAATTTTGTACAGATTAATCAAATGAATCTCATAGAAACTATGATAAAAAGAGGAAAATTTTCAGGGTTAATTAAAATCACTGATGTTCAACTTAATTAAATGCTTTGCAAGAAGCAGCAATTAGTTTTAAGGTAGATCACCTACAGTCCAGTGACCAGCAGGACAAATAAATTTTAAAGAGAGAGTTTCAGGCAGATCCTTCCCTTGGGGAAAGACTGGTTTCCTTGATGTAATGTTTCTTGCTTTTTCTGCCTTTACAGAGACAGAGAACATGCATCCTCATTCTGAAATCATGTGGAAAAACTGGAGATTTATAGATGCTTCTGTACTTTGTGAAACTGGTACAGAATATATATTATGCACTTACATGGTGCAGGGTGGTACGTAGGTTGTGAAATCTACTTCTTTAGTGGTTTGCTTTTAGCATGTGGTTGTTTGAAATTCCACTTATCAGTGTTAAGGAAAGTGCTACTAAATTGTATTGAGAGGTAACGAGTTAAAAACATTAACGCAAGAAGTAAAATAATATTAAACACTTGCCAACATTAAACAAAAATGATAACTTGGAGTTTTTAATCCAAACATCTGTGTGTAGATTCTCATAATGCTTTCAACCTCAATATTTTTCCCTCTCAGAATTTGGTGGTTTAGAACCTGAAAGGCAGTGTTGTAGCAAAGAGAAAAGTAATTATATTCCCCAGATCATCATAAGCCTAAAACCATAAAAAAATTAAGTGTAATAGCATTGATGTGAAATAACACATCAGATGTGAAGTAGCAGATCACTCAGATTGGTCCAGTGGAATTGAATTTGTGCTTCAGCAATGTATGAAGGATGGCTTCATAGTTCTGAAGGAAGAAGCATGAGAAATATGATGTTGAGTGCTGTCATTTCCACCTAGACAGTTTGCAGCCCTGGCCCATTCTAATAGAAACCAAGGTTTACAGTAATTATTTCATGAACTGTTGGGTTCTGCTCTTCTCCTAGTTTTATGTCTAGCTTATGGGAACCAGGATATAACAGAGGTTTTTTCACTGAGAAGTTTTTTCATTAAGGAGTTGTATTTGTGTCTTCCAGGATGCAAGATAGAAGCTGTGGGCAGGCATTGCCTCTTTCTTTAATGCTGAAGGAGGCTTACTGTGCAGAGAGAGGCATCAACAAGGGATATCCTGAAAATATGTCAGAAGCTTCATCTTACCATGACTTTTTCTCTGATTCCCTATCAGACATACAGAATGGGGATTTTTCGAATGAACTTTCTGCCTTCCTTACCCAGGAAGAGATGTGTAAGAGCCTTGACATAGCTCGGGAAGCTATTGCCAATTCCATGAAGGAGGATCAGAATGCAGCACCAGACTTTAATCATTATTTCAACACCTCTCTTTCTAGCACTTCAGAAAATGCTTCTTTCAGGGCTGCCAAACTGCATGAGCAAGATGCTTTACAGAGGCCTCAAGCAGGCAGTCTGAATTCATGTGCCGCAAGTCATATTCTCCCAAGCAATCAGAAAGAGCAACACAGCACACCTCAAACAGCAGGTAGTTTTATCACAGTTTCCAGGAAGCAAGCAAGCACCTCACCTTTGCTAAATGCTAGTCCCAGCTTCCTTAAAAGGCTGAAACATTCAGAGGATGGTGGTTCAGGTGTACCTAAGACAAGCCCTAAATCTGACTCAGCAGCCCAGGGAGAAGTTCCTTTCAGGAACAAGCTGTGTGACAAAGCTGCCACATTCATAGAGGAACTGTCATCTATATTTAGACAGGCATCAGAGACAAGAGGCCGAAGTCCTGATGGGGACTCTTCTTCTCCAGATAGTGGATACCTGTCTCCTAAAAAGAGACAACTAGCTGAAAGTACTACCATGAACCAGGAGTTTGACAAGACACATCAAGAGGCTGAGCCTGAGGGAAAATTTGCTGAAGTTCATCTCAATGGAGAACACTTTTCTGAAAGGGAGAGCATCACTCAGAGTGAAACAGTCCTTTGCTACCCCTTCATCAACATGGCAGAGAATCAATTTTCACCACCTCAATTCACTCAGAAGCTCCGGAGCCAGGAAATTGCTGAAGGAAACAAAGTATTGCTGGAGTGCAGAGTTGCTGGCAATCCAGTCCCTGATGTCAGGTACGTGCATGCCTTTTATGCTTTTTAACTGAGTCACCGAACATCATCATCTTCTGATTGTGGAACATAAACTAAAGACAGGTATCACAGTGGACTTCCTTAAAGGTAGTCATGTAAGAACAGCTGATCATGCAGTGTTACTGGATGGGGTAACAGATTCTGACCTCTTTAGTTCTCTAGGTTGTCTCATTATTTTCTGCTTGGAAATGAAGTCCTTGATTCAAGAGCCATATTGCAAAATTAAGAACAGAATTTGCTCTAACAAATTTTGTGTGATTGGTAACCTCATTAATCTAGGTAAAAGGATCACAGTTTGCCCCTGAAGAGCATATATCAGGCAATCAATACTGGTTTTCTGTCAATTAGAGTGTCTCCAAGCACCATGCCAATGAGATTTGCAGTCTATACTATGAGATAACCTAAATTTTTCTAAATCTAGCCAAATATCCTCTTGCATAAGACATTTCTAGAAGGCATTAAGATCCCATATCAAAATTTCTTTTGAATCTTTACAGAGAAATTTTTTTGTATTTGCTTCTGTTCAGTGACAAAACATGAAAGTAAATGCTGCATAAGTTTGGTTTAGGTGTTTTGGGTTTTTTAGTATTAATAATTAATAATAAGTTTTCTTTTACTTCTAAAACTAATAGAAATTAAGGTCATCCAGCACTGCACAGTGTTTTGCCACTTCACAGGTCTGAGACAGTGCTGATACACTTGCTTATCACCCACAGAAGTAGATTGTACCTCTGGCTTATATAGTTCCTCACAACCTATTTTGGTTTGAAGTCAACTAAGCATATTTGATATTCTCAAAGGAAAATTTTATCCAAAAAGTCCTATTTGGGCAGGAGGGAATTTGTAGTTCCTCTCTAAGAACTTCCTGTAAGTTTAGTTACATCTGAAGACAACATAATTATTTTAAAGTTCACATTTCCTTAAAGGAACATATAAATCACTTTCCTGTAACATTTGTTGTGCTTTAGATTTCTTCGTATCTCCTGCTACAGTTTGAAAAAGTACAGCTTTGAAAAGTCAGGTTATGGCTATATGTGCTTCTATATTCTTTCCTTCCAAAATGAAAAATGACATTGGGGAAGTAGCTCCAGAGAGTCTTGTTGGTGGCTGTTGAAGACAGCCTTTATCCTTATCTGTGTGTCCAGTGAAATGTATCCCAGACAAGCTGAATATTGAGAAACAGAAATTTTTGTGGGGTCAAATGATCATTTATAGAGACATCAAGTGTGTTTAGTTGTTTTTATATACAAAGTGGAAGAAGTTGTAACTTAACACACTGACTACATTGGTTATGTGCTCAAGCTTAGATTGTCCTACAATGGAAGCCAACTGATCTTCCAAACTAGGACAAGCTGTAAATCTATGGTAAACAGAGGACTTATATTATGAGCATTGCCAGCAGGCCAGGAAGCTTACCCCAAAAATAGAATTGTAATGCTTAAATTTGTAATGCCCATCAAGCAATATGGCAGCCAAGTCATGTCATTAATAGTTTGGTTGGGGGTTTGTATATTTGTTTCTTTTTTTTTTTTTCTTTGTTTGAATATCTGCTTGGGAAAAAGGACAAAAATCACAGTTATGGGTGCAAAAAACTTCCAGTTCTTCTTCAGACTTCCATGAAACAAGAAAAGGGAATTGAAGAAGTCACAGAGTTATGACAGGCAGGGAATCCTCCTTCTTGTGTTTCTTCTCTTAGATTGTTCTTTGTCTCTCAGTAAGATTCTGCAGCTTGCTCATGTGGACATTAGGGCAAGACAAACTGTTAACTTCTAGTAATTCTTTTGTTGTTGTTGGGTTAGGTAATATGACAACTAACATACTGGTACTGGTACTTTTGAACTGTAAAATAGAGTAGTAGCAGCTGACAGATGACCCTTGGAGGAAAAAAAAAAACCTAGAACCAACCTGCTAATCAATACTAAAGACCTTGTCACTTAATTTTACCCGTCTGTTGGTTAGATATTTAACCTGACCAAGTCACCCGAGACTCCATCTGCAGTCACTAGGCAAAACCACATGCCCCATCTCTATGCCGGGAGATGGCAGAGGAAGAACGAGTTGCTCTGCAATTCATATCTGCAGCTAATGCAGCTACAAGAAAAAAAACTCTAAACTTACTTGGCTTTCTTACTGGTGAGAATTCAACATGATACGTATTACCTCAAAGGAACTTAGTTTTTCTACTGTTTGAATTTTGAAAACACTTCCATAGCTTGAACCTCAAACTTAGTAAGAAAATTTCTTGCTAAGAAAGTGAGAGAGGAAAACTTTTTTTCCAGCATACTGCTTATCAAGTCATTAATAAGCCCATTTAGGTACCAAGAGTCAGTCTGAGACAATACCCTTTTACTACAACAGAATGCTGTTTCTGCTGGCTTCAGTGTTTTTAACCAATGTGGTTGATACTGACTGGTCTCCAGATGCCACCAAAGCTGCTCTAACACTCCCCCTCAACTGGACAGTGAAAGGCTTGTGGGTTGAGATAAGGACAGGGAGATCAGTTAGTAATTGCCGTCACAAAACAGACTCAACTTGGGGAAATTAGTTTAATTCATTACCAGTCAAATCGGAGTAGGGTAATGAGAAATAAAAGCCAAATCTTAAAAACACCTTCCCCGCACTCCTCCCTTCTGCCCAGGCTTAACTTTACTTAGAATTCTCAACCTCCTCCCCGCACAGTGGTACAGGAGGATGGGGAATGTGGGTTGTAGCCAATTCATCACATTGTCTCTGTCACTCATTCCTCCTCAAGAGGAGAACTCATGCTCTTCCCCTGCTCCTGAGTTCCTCCCACAGGATACAGTCCTCCATGAATTTCCTCCACTCCAGCATGGGTCCTCCACAGACTGCAGTCCCTCCAGGTATACCTACTCTAGCACAGAGGTTCTTACACCCCTCTGACCTTGGCACTGCCTCCACTTCTCACTTTTTTTGTTCCCTCCCCTTTATTATTTGCCGTTAAACATCTTTTCACAGAGGTACCATCAACTTTACTGGTCAGGTCAGCTTTGGCCTATAGTGGGTCCTGTCACTGATGCAGCTGGAATTGGCCCCTAACCTCCTTCCACAAAGATCACACAAAGACCAGCCCTGCAGCCCCAACACTACCACAACCTTCCACAAACACACAATGCATTTGCACAAGAGAAGGTAAATGAAAATTTAAATTAAAGTCCTTGAAATACCTGTTGGTCATCTTCAACTACCTGTGTCTTCAGGAGATCAGAATTTAAGCACTGCTGAAGCCTGAGAAAACCATGCAAATACTAAATCCAACATAAATGCAAAAGTAGAATTTGTAACTATCACAAGTATTTCTAAAACGTCATAAAGCGATTCACTGAAAATATTTTTGATGTAGTACTTATTACAAGAAGGAAAACCCCTGACTATAAAAGAAGAAATCAGATAGTATCGTTTTCAAAATAGAATTCAGTATTGGCTTTTAGGCACCCCAAAATAATCCTATGGATTTTTTTTTTTTTTAACCTGAAGACAACTGGAGGATCCATCAACTTCAAAAAAGAATTAGACTGCACTGTAAAACAGTTTCTTGAAGTTAAACAAAGAAGACAATATAGCTTTGCATCAGTTAGAAACTGCATTAAAAGAAACAGGGTTTGGGCTCATTACATATTCATCAACTGATCTGCAGCACAGAAAAAGCTTTGCACAAATCAATTCATAGTCTTATTCCATTAAGTTTGAGAACTTTATAAATCACACTAAGAATAAAACAACTTATAAAAAACATTTAGTTTGCAGAAAAATACTTCTCCATCACATCCTTGTTATCAAAGCTATTGTTTAAAAAGAACTGCTATTTTTATTGTAGTCAGGATAAAGTACCATCAGCTTCAAATTTCCTTTGTCCCTAAAAGCATCTAAGAAAATGTGTATGCACCTTCTCTTACTCTCCACTCTTTTAGCTGGCTGAGAAAAAACTGGAAACATATTACAGCTCTTAAGTCTTTGATTACATAACCCCCTCAAAATACTGAACACGCTGCACCATACTTGTCTGTGTGGACTTCCGTATTTTCCTTGAAAGGCAAATCTGGAACTGCTTTGACAATCTACCAAGAAAAGGCAAACACTTTTTAGAACAGAAATACTGTGCAAAAGCAACATTTTAAAAAAAATTTGTCCTTTATTGAGTTGAATGTGGTTTTCTTACCCAACTCTAGGATTCCCCAAATATTTTGGAGAATTTTTGTACGAATTTTAAGTTTGTCTGAATAAGACAAGATTTTTTATGAAACAAACTTCAGAAAGCTGTCTATCTTGTTACAGGACAGTATTTTTTTAACTAAGAATCAAACATGCAACAAGAACATCACCCACACAAAAGAAAAAATAGTTCATGGTCACATCATCTCAAGCTATAGTCATAACTGGAGACATGAGCTAGTATGAACACTGATTAAGCCTTTTCATTTTTACAATAAAATTAAGAAAAATCATGCGAATCTTACACAGATGGGAGGAAAAACAGAAACAGGTTACCAGTCCACATTTAAAAAAACAACGCATATGAACTTAAACTGAACAACACTAAAATCCCCAAGGGAGTAACTAGTAACAGATACAGGATTCACAGTTACCCTGAAAATGTCTGGTTCTGAAAAGGGGATTTTCTAGTATTCATCGTTAGTTACCAGTCATCAATGGACAAGACGTGACTAGGTCAAAGACCTGCATCACTCAAGCAGCTCGTAAAGGTACCTCGGCTGCCTGTTTGCAGGAGGTTATAAAAGTAATCCTGCTCTGCTTCCCTAAGAATCTATACTACTACTTTCCTCATTCTTACAAAAATATTTTAGTAAGTTATACAGTTTAAGTTCAGAAGTCATTGTCATCCTTCAATTCTCAGCAAAGCTAAAAAATAACTTCTGCAAAACTTCTTTTTCTCCCACCCAACAGAAGTAGTAGCTCTGCTGCCATAATAAAGCAAACTCCTCCTTCCTCCACCTAGAAGAGGAAGACATGGAACAGCACACAAGCTCTTTAGAAGACCTGTGATACACTCAATAGTGATTATGTGCCTCGAATCTATCAGCTAATTTTCCTTTTCCTCATGGACATTATAATACCTCCAATTGTGCAATGTAACACTCAAAAATGAGTGCTGACCTTTTGAAAGTGTTTCAGAAAAGAATAGCCAACAAAGAGAGAAAATAGCAAGAAGCTAGATTAGACATTTAAACTATTACACAGGTTAACAAATAAGACTCCAAAGAATGTTTACCATGGTACAGCATAAGGGCTGTTTTCAGGGAATCACTGACATTTACATTTTTGTATATTCAGAAAACTGTGTAATGTAAACAACTACACCTTTAAAAAACTACAGCTAAGGAGTGCAAAAGGAAGCACAGAACTTTCAAGGACTGTAGTACACTGCTTTAAGTTACTGCAATTAAAAAACCAAAACAAACCAAAGAACTGTTGTACAATATTCTTTTTTACCTGTACCAAAAATTAGGCCAGTCCCTCAGATCTAAGATACACAGAAGAACAAGCTAGACAGCTACAGGATTCCTAACCCATCCTATGCGTTTACTTTAGTTCATCTTTTGACAGTTAAATACAAAATACAGTACTTACTGGCACAGTATTTAAATCTGGATCTGTGCTTAACCTTTGGTGTGTGTTTTCAAGGGAGGAACTGGAAACAGCAAGACCTATTAAAAGAAAAAATGCAGATACGCATTTCTGATTACCTGAACAGCCAGCATATTTCTTTACAGTGGGTTACAACTGACTTTTTAGTTGTTTGCATCATTTCCCAACAGCAAAAGAACCACCAAAAAATAGTTATCTTTACGTAAAGGTAACAGTGCAGATGAACTCAGTAGACGCAAAACTGGAAGATGGAAACTTGCATACTTGTGAAAATACAGACTTTAATCACTGTGAGACAGCTCACAGTAAACACTCGTGTTAGAAGCAACTCTGCTCAAATAAATTCACCAAACTCAAAAAAACCCAATCATGCATCACTGATCCATACCACAAGTAATTTCAGTAATATCCACTGCTATTAAGCACATTAACTAATGCCAGTGTAACTCAACCTTGGCCTTCCTTTGACTCAAGAGTACAAAAAGCTTTCCAGTATTCTTGCATCTGATATGATCATCTTTGCAAATTTTGATATGTAAGCGCTGTTTGTCAGGATACCATTGGATCCAGTTGATGGATTTAAACCAAGACAGTAGGCCCATGCTCAACATATGCAATTAAAGACACATGATGCATTGCTTGTTTGATTGTTTCCCCAAACAAATGGTTCCCACCTGTTTGAAGAATTGCTGGTATCTTCTTCTGAAACAGCATTGGCCTGAAAGCAAGTGCAGGACTAACAATTTTCACTGGAAGACTCTCAGCATTTAATGAGGTTTGAGTCTCCTGATAATCTGCAGATCTCCCTGTGCTCTCTTCAGCTTCCTCAAAACGAGCAAAGTTCTTCGACACAAGATCATCATTAACACATACCTAGAAAATCCAAGATCTTTACTGATCAGCATCAACAAACAATAACCTACACCATCACATACGAGTTTAAAATTTATGTGAAGCTGTAAACAACAGTAGTAAGACATAAGCAGTACCAGTGAATGTTTTCTGAAGAATTGTCCTGGGTTCAGCAGTAGCAGTCATTTTTCTCCAGCTTAGTAGCTGGTGCACTGCAGTTTTGACTTTCAGCCTGGGAACAACGTTGATAACACCCATGGTTTTAGTTGTTGCTAAGTAATGTTTACACTGACCAAGGACTTTTTGAGCTTCACGATCTGCCAGGGAGTAGGGGAAGCCTTCAGGAAGCAGAGACAGGAAACCTGACCCAAACTAGCCAAGAAGGTATTCCATATGACAGCACGTCATGCCCAGTATAGAAACTGGGGGGAGTTACTCGGAAGGGCCAGATCGCTG
>JBCJKH010057792.1:0-13344 GCA_039877255.1 Loriculus beryllinus
TCAGTACAGGATTCAAAGGACCAAATGAAAAAATCCCCAAAATCAAACAATCAAAACCAGCTAATAGTAAAGTTAGATTTGATGTTGCTGTCAATACAAACAGCGTAACAGGACTGCTTCTTTAAGTACCATCAAGAGCCTTAATAATCTGCACACTGGAGTATTTATCAAAATGTTTCTACCACCCTGTTCCAAGCAGTGAAATCACAGCTTTCAAGTATGTCAAATGTATTACACCAGGCATATCACATTTTCAGACTGTCTACAGCAAAGAGTCTAATAACACAACAGCTTGAGTGGCATCGTTCCCAGCACCCTTCAGGCTAGCCATCAGGGTTGCTATGTACACATTATTCACCTTCAGTCATTCTTGTGGCAGGTTGTAATTAAAGGGCAAGTTGTGAGGGAAGGAGGAGTATCATACTGCACCGGAATACCAAAAAAAGACTGCTGTGACAAATGTTACCAGGGTATAAACATTAATATCATACTCTGAAAGAATCAGAAGAAAAACAGATACTTTAAAAGCTGGAGGAGAAATATAAACCCAATTTTGTAGTACTCATCCATTACCACAAGATTTTTAGTAGGTTTTCATTAATAAGCACATGCTACACAAATCTCTTAAGGACTGCAAACTGTTTTGCTGTATGACTTCAGTCACCACTCTCAAAGCACATTATAGTCAAGGTGAGCAGTCTAGAGCTTTTTAAACAATACTTTCAATATGCCACAATGCAGACCCAGCACACAGCATTGTTTTACTGAGCTACTTTTTTTTACTTCTTATATTAAAAGTTTCCAGAGAAACGAACTTTCACTTTAACACCAAGGGAAAAATAGGCTCCGAAAGCCTCCCATATCAATGAAACAGTGCCTAGTTAATGGTCAGTAGCATAAACTGAATGGAAATACAAAAAACACAATTTTGTGCAAACATATACTTAAAAAAAAAAGAAAAAGGCAACCTGCTCTAACAGGATCAAGGAAAAATCCTTACGTGCAGACCTGGCCAAAAAGGAGCACTTTCTATTCCATCAGTACAAAAAATACAGCAGTCACTTAAAGGTAACTTACATGCAGAGATCTGAAAACAAGTCTACACAAACAAGTATTTAATAGCTGGTTTCAGAATAAATTTTACTGAGAATTAAAGTGAGAATAAACACATTTCTCCAAGTAATAAATTTTAAACACCTGCATTTTTACTTTTCCATTTCAAAAATTTATTAAAAAAACCCAACACCAGGCTGAGTGAGCATTTAAAAATGAAAACTCAACTGCAGAGATTTAGTTGTTGTAATGCAGCTAATTTATACTGACCAAAATATGTTCAGTTCACACAATACAGGTGTATGGATTGTAAAATTAAAATGCGGAAAGCAAACCTACTCTATTTTTGATTCAACAGAAAATAGAAAAAGCTGCTACTGAACAGAAATTATGTCATTTTATAAAGATGCATAGCAGCTGGCTAGAGTATAAAAACAAAAGCTGGAGTCTTCCTGAAAGATTATACTACCCAACCAAGTCTAAAAATTGCCCTAGATGTTGAAAATCATTCAAAGGAATACTTGTTAGCGTAAAACCTTTCTTTGTGATTTTCAGTACTTTCTACTAACACGACTCAAGCTGCCAGTTTTGTCCTATTTCTTTTTAACATTAGGACAAAAGTCACTGGACTTCCCACAAAATGGATACACTCCCTCCTGAAGCAGTCAGTCCCCTTCAAAAGCTGATTCAGATACAGTTTAGGGAACACTCTAGAGCTGAAAACCAGATGCAGAAAGTGATAATTCTATGTTACAATGCAGTACCCCTGAGTCATATGGATACAACCTAAACCATGCAAGCTCATACAAGGACAAGGGTGCTCTTTCAGAGGTGCAGCCCACAAAGACAGTATAACCCAAGGCTGACATTCCTGAATGAAACTCTGGGCCCTGACAGTACCACTCCAGGATTCAGGATTCATCACCTCTCATCCTTCCTGTCAAGATGACTGAGAAGAACTGAGATCCTGTTTGCCAGCATCTCTCAGAAGTCAGATATTTTCGATGGGTAAAGTGGAGGGCTCTGCAATCCTTCATCTTGGGAACACCCAAATCTCTGTGAAATAAGGCATCCAGATGTGCCAAACAATGTCTACATCAAATAACCAACTAAAATTTATGGTAACTGTAGCCACTGGTCTCAATAAAAATTAAGAGAGGAAACCTATTTGGAGGTTTAGAAGTAACCTACTTTCCTTGGCACCTACTTCAGAAGAGGAAAAGGAACACTCAGATTCTGCTCCTGAGACTTCATCTTCCATTTTCCCCCTTTCCTCTTTCATACCTAGCTGGATGGCGGAATATTTAGGTCACTCTGCTGTACCTCAGGCATTCAGAGCAAACTAACCCAAGCCGCTGATGGGCAGAATTTCAAAAGCAGAACACCACTCCTGGCTGGCAGCCCACGTATCTGTCTCAGGCTGTGTGAAGAGCAATGTACTGGCAACAGCAGCCGGGCTACTTTCTGTTGATGAAGGAAAACACGCATTCACTATGCATGTTACAATAACACAAACTTTACAGAATAAAATAATGAAGACTTAACCATGTTTTGGGTAGAGTTACAATAAGCAGGATTGTTGCTGATTAAGTCTTTCGGTCTTAGTTAATCTCTTCCTCTTTAAAGGCAACAAAGAGGCACCTGATGATTCCAATAGTCTCTGAGTCTGAGTGCAGAAGGGAGGGTGATGGCTTAATAAAATAAACATGAAAAAAGCAATTTTGAGAATCATAAGGAACCCCTCCATCCCCGCAAAGAGAAAATACCTTCAGTTTTCATTCACCTTGTTCAATTGCTTTTCTGCAGAGAATAATTACAAGGAAATGTAGACTCTAAAAGATGTATAGAGGAAACATCTCAAGAAATTTATCACCTAATTTCTATTTACTTGCACTCCAGAGATTTCACCGGACCCTTCTAACTAAATGTATCTGTCTTTAGAAGCATGAACGCACCTGCCCTTTAGTATTGTATGCAACATCTAATCTTCAGATCACCCTATGAAGTTTAATGGGTATCCATTCGTGGTTTTAAGACAGGTTTGTAACAAGAAACCAACTTCAGCATGCAGGGACTTGCTTCTCTGGCAAGGCCTTTTTAATAAGCTTAAGGAAGATGACAACAAATATCCAAATTCAGTGGTAATTGGACGCTTTAACCTATGTGTCTCAGATTTCTTATAACAAGAAATGCATTTTTTATAGTGTACTGAGAGAGAGAAAATGTTCTTTTCATACAGAAAATATAAGTTTTTTTCAGGCTTGGAATATGTTATACAGAATGTATCTTGAATTTGACCCTCTCCCTCTTGCCTTGAAAAGGGTCAGAAAGATCTCATGGAAAATCAGGAATGTTTGTCTTTGCTTTGGAGATAATTCATACATTTTATCTATTAGCTACTGTGATGCAATAAGAATGACTACTTTGCTTCAGTAACTTGTAGAAATTGTCTAGACAACATATTTATAGCAGAACAACTTGTCTAGACAAAAAATAATCAATGTAACAATATGATGTTACAGTTTAGAATTTACTTCCCTCCTATAAAGACACGCTTTTTAAGCATTTATCAAACCCCCAGGAAACACATATACATTAAACCTCCACATCACACAAGCAGAAGTGTGTCACTGTGAAAACTGAGTTGCTGGAGTATGATTTAGTAACAGACAAGGTATTTTCCTGTTCTAATTTCAGTCAACACTGTGGTAATAGAGGCAAAAAGTTGGAAATGAAAACAGGTAATAGTTTAGGTGCTCGGAGTTGATTAAAGGAGGGGAGATGAAGAATTAATGTCACCCTTCCTAAAAAAGACCAAAAAACCAATTCCCATCCTACATACGCATAATTACCATCTGCCTTTGTATTCGCTGTATCTCAGACTTTGAAAGTGATAAAAATCAGAAGACATACTATTTGCCATACACCAAAAAAAAAAAAAAAAAAAAGAAGCTACAGTTCACCACTCACTGCCTATTTAAGTATCATTCTCCCAGCTGTAATGATCCCTTGCCTATACTGGAATTTACAAGGTACTTATCTACCAATGGATGTGGGAAAAGGGAATTTAATTCACTTAAGAGATGCTACCACTTAAAAGCTAAAAAGCAAAATAGAATTTGATTAACTCCAGCCTAATGCCTTTTATGTAGAGGTTTCCTGCTATTTTCAGAAACAAACAAGCATCTGCTCTGTTACCAAGTGCCCAGAATCCCTTAGGAGAAGAAAGGCTGGCACGAAGTGAGAGCCAGCCTAACGGAAGTATTCCGCAGAGAATCATGAGCCAAGCACCACAACACAATGTCCAGTGCAAGCTCCTCTTTACAATACCTTTATGCTGCTAATGGCACATTCAGTAAGGCTCTTGTATATCAGCCAATTATTCATTTAGCTTTACGGTGAGTAAATTAAATGGTTTATCAAGCAGGATTACTCTGTTGTAATTCTGTCTTAACGAAGCATTCAACTAGAGCCAGAGCTATGCTTAAGTCTGTGGCACTCCTGGCTTCCTTTGCCTCCTACTGGAACAGTGCTGTGATGAAGTTTTCATGTTTCCCTCTCATCTATCAAGTTCTAGACCGCATTTTATTTCCAATTTAAATGTTTCATCATCTGGCACTAAATCAAATGTAAAAGATACAAACAGAAAAGTGAGAAAAGGGGAAAAAGGCTTTTTTCACATGTCTGTTCAGTACACTCAACTTTGCTTTTAACATTTTTTTAATTTTTTATTTAATGATGCCAAGTAGGCTATTGATATTAAGCACAACTGAAAGATACAACCTTCTAATTACAAATAGCCCTCTAAAAAAAATCAGTGCTTTTCCCACACTTATCCCCACCTCTCTCTTTCCTGCACATATTTAAACCAAACATCTTACAATGCCAATCTCCATATTTTTAATGAAGTAAATATCAGTGAATGCTTCTGAAAAGTTCTCCTTTATGGTGGAGGGTATAATTTGTGGCTCATTCCTTTTCAGCTGGAAATACATAACTGTTTAGAAAAAGTACATTTTAAGCGGAACATCTTACATTTCTTTGTACAAAATTGTTTTGTTTCCAAGCATTCACATCTGCAATTTTTCGTATGACTGGATTACCTAGTAAAATTGAAAAAGTATCAGCTATTGCTCTTGTCAAGCCTTGAGTGATACAGTTTTGGAATGGTGAAATTTGTGGATAGTGGCAAACAGTTCTATGCAGTCATGCAGAGTAAAACTGAAACTGGCCTTAAAAAAAATAACCCGCAAAAGGAACGCATTCTAAGTTTTATCAATGCAGTCAAATTGAGGCTGGTTTTATATGTACTTTAAGGGCGTGATAGAGGTGGCGAGTCCCTACCAGTTTAGGCTCCAGTATTTAATTAATTTCTGGTCAAACTGGTCAATCCAGTATTTTGTTGCTATTTAAAACTCTACACACTTTAGTTAGACTTTCAAGAACTCTAAAGGCAAATCAAGAGGCAAAGCAGCATTTCTCCTCTATGGAAATGCTATAATATTGACAATCCCAGTTAAACTGGGTCAACATTGTCTCAGCTGCAGAAAGTCAGGGTTTAGAGGATAAGACAGTCCCTTTCACAAGACTTAAGTACCTGCATTTATTAAGCACACTGACAGTTTTCCTTAGCTGCACTGCAAAGGAAAGATTCAATTCTCATTTAAAAAACATTTAAAAAAAAATTCTAAGTTTTGCATAAGAAGTATTACTACATTACAGGAGAAAACTGTACTTTCTTAACTATGGTATAATCCACAATCTGCACTGTAAAAGCCTCTGTCCTTTCTGTATGTCACACACTTGTTTCAGGTTGTTCCTTTGTTCTGTTTTAAACAGTTTTCCTTTTCTTCAGAGAAAACACTCTGACTGGTCCTGGAAAATTACTTGGCAGTATGTGGGTTATCTCCCATAGACACTCATTAGTGAATACCAAAGCACTTTCTTTTGCTTGTTCCTGTTCTTCAGGAGGTCAGTGAATGGTTAGGATCCTACTGAGGTAAATTAGAATGTTTGGTGGTTTACAATGTAATTGTTGAAAGCTGCATAACCCACTATCAAGCATGTAAGGTGTCATTGAAATAATCTCTGTTAGGCTCTTGGCATTTTATGCACTTCAGGAGAAATATGCCTTGGTCTAGAAGCAGAAATGAACAACAACAGAAAAAATCACTCCAAATCCTGTCATCATATCCAAAGTTACTAATCACAATTACCCAGATTCCAGCATTTATTTACTACTGTCTGCACTCATACCACTGATTTAAAGTATAAACATACACATTATAGTAATGTACTTACAGCAGCTGTGTTCTTCACTGCATTTCCTACGATCACCACAACTCTTCCTTTAAAGCTCTGGAGCGTGGCAGTTGCTGGACACTGGACAAGATCGCCTTCTGCAGTAAATGCTGATGCAAATGGGACATTGATGCTGCCTGAAATGTGGCCACGGTTAAAGCTTAGGAAGACCAGTTAAGGACATCTGAAAGGCAGAGAAATCTGTGGTACATGCAAAGCTGTAGAGACCCCTACTCTTAATTCTGGCTGTCATGATACAACAGTGCTGGCCTTTTACGCTAGTGTATTTTGACTAACCTCCTTGATTACTCACTCTTATGAAGAAAACAACTTCTGACACTACCTATTAAAAAAGAGGATGGAATGAAGAGATGTTTTTCCATGAAGGACATAGCACAGCATTGATCTGCTAAATAAAACACTTTGCGCTAAAGAATCAGTATCCATAGGATACGTATTTTCATGGATTTTACTTCAGATCAGCTCTAGTCTGATAACAGGAGCCAATTACCAGTAAGCAGCATGAGCACCTCTTCCAGAGATGCTTTATGCAAAATGAAGTACTTTCAATGAGAACCAGAATTAAATGGGAACACTCCCTTTCCCCAACAATTTGAAAGAACAGCTTTGACAAGATGGGAAACAGAAAACAGAAAAGTTCTGCAAAAATATTCACAATATCAAATATCCAATTAGTCACTCTTTGTATTTGCAGAAAGCTAGTTTAGTTTATAATTAAATTCCAGAATAATTTTTAATAAAGGAGGTGCCTTAAATGGAGATAAGATTTAATTGACTTAGGTTAATATTAGCATGCATTTCTTGTGATTTGTGTAATACTTTCAGCTTTATGATTATCATTGTTACAGTTTGGGATAAACATGGCTATACAAAAACATCTGAAAGAACAAAAGACCATCACGCACCATGCATTAGTGTTGTCTGTTTCTATTTCGAACGGGGAAATTACGACATCTCTCCTCTACTAATCTGTGCCAACCCCCTTTCCTCAATCCCATTTATAACCACTCGTTGCTACTGACCACAGTAGAAGTTCTGAAACAATCATCAGTTAGAGAGAAAAATACTTTAGACAGATTTAGTTGCTCACACTTACATTACAGCTATGCTTAACTGCTCAGAGAAACTTGACCTAATCTTTTAAAATATAAATACATTTGATACCAACATTAGTATCAAACTAGATAGATCCAAAATGCTTTTTTGTGATTCACATGCTCCCTAACCTTATGTGACCACACTAAGACAACAACAACGCCAAGATTTTATGCTACAGACTGAGAGACTGTAAGTATGCAGTTACAATTTTTGTATCAGGAATGGAAAGCTGCTAGTATTTCTGCTGACATGCTTAAAGAAATGAGCCTTAGATGAATTGCTGGCTAACACAGGCACTGCTTTGAGTTTATTACATTTTCACTAGAATGCCTTCTGTTACAAAGCTGCTTACTAGGGAAAAAGGGCCAATAGCTCTTGGCCTTGGAATGTGAGCTTTATTACAAAACAATGTCTTAGCTTTAAAGTGCATCCTAATACGAAAAACAAAACATGTTTGATACTTGTTGAAAGTCCTCTCCTGCTTTTTTCAAATCACACTGAAAACCAAGTGAGGGTGGAATTTAGCACGACAGGCATAGACAATGAAGATGAGCAACACTAAAACATATGAAATGACCATATTTTTGAAACACCTCACAATGGTCTGCCACATGAAAGGCAGCCTCATAAAGCCCCTCACATCATAGCACTCAAATGCTTTCAAAATAATTGAAATTTTGAATCCACTCTGCTAGAATAGAATTAAGATTAGTACAACAGTAGAGTAAAAGCTACTATCAAGCTATTAGGAAAGCTACAGAAACATCTAAACAAACACCTTGACTTTTATCCTGATTATAATATAAATAAATCTATTACTATACACAGACACACTGAAAATTGCCTTTCAGTGCAACAACTGTAGTCCAGGCATTTTATATTGCTTGATCTCCTTCTGCATTCTCCTTGATGATTTCCAGGAAGTAGCTTAAATAATTAATAACAGAACGATGCATGTAGAAATAGAAACATTGTTTAACTTGGCTGTATCAAAACTTTCTACGCAGTAACAATAAGCTTTTACAGTTTTTAATTCTGGGAAATTCTCTCTTAAACTGGATCTGAAGAGTATTCTCTCTTGATGAAGAAATTATCTCTCATAAAATAGCCTGCATTTTTACTGTTTTCTGAATAAAGAAGACTATGTTTTCAACAATCTAGATCCAAGAGTAAAGAAGCTGCTGACATCCAGAAAATAAAGAGTGAAACTACTCAGACACATGTACCTCTGCTTAACTGGAATTCTTAACTGATGCATGAAATTAATATATGCAAAAAAAAGCAGAACTACTTTTTGTGTTCCTCTGGCCGTTCTGTCTCAACTACACAGTGCATCACATTACGGATTCAAGTTTGGCCTACAATAAAATTGTAATTCCTTAAAATAAACAGTTTTAAATTGGAATAGTCTAATTATACTATTCTATTTACTACGTAAATAGTAAATTTACAGCTACATAGTAAAAATAAGCTTCATTTTTCTACTTCACCAACTTTGTCACAAATATTGCTAAAAATTTAATAGAGAAAAATGTTAGTAGCTGTGTTTTTCTGCATATACAGTTACCTCTAAAGTGGTATTTTAACAAGTTAATGGAAAATATGAAGTTGAAATATTATTTATTTACCTTTTTACTACATATTTTAGCCCAAATCTTGGCACCAATCCATCATTCATTTCAGTGTCTTGAATTTACACTTTTATAGTAAGCATGCAGTATGTTAGTGCATTTGTTAAGACACTGGAAGATCTTTACTAATTGTAAAGGCTTGAGTGCTGGTTGAATCGCTCTTACTGGAGATCTCTAAGAACAAGCCAGATGTATGTATAAGGAATGATCTTCTTTTCTGAAAGTAAAAGGTGGACTAAATCTCATGATTCTTTTGCTATTTTTCCATTGAGTACTGTTTGCCCATTAAGCTAAAAACATTAATTCTTAATGGACAAATGTAGATATGTAAATAAGTTGTTTTTAAGCTTGTGACACAGCAAGCTAAGAGTACACCTACCACAAAACCAAATTCTACATCACCTTTGCTATTATGAAAGAAGCAATACTTAAAAAAAACCCAAACAAACCAAAACCAAACCAAGTATATTCCCAAATAATTGGCATAATGTTAACAGTTATCTCTAATGAAATCTTATCATTATTCCCACTTTTAGATGGATGTTGATAAAGATCTGTGTTCCTGGCAAAGCACATCTGTAAGATGGGCTCCCCTTTCCAAATCCCAAACAAACTCAGCCCCATAACTATGCTACTTCAGGAAAACAATTTAAAAAAAATACTTAAGACACAAAAAACTATGTATTTGAAAAAGAACAAATAAGTAAGTTGCTGATAAAAACATAGCTTCAAAATAGCTTATAATCAGAAAAGTCTTAAAGGTAACCAGAATATATGTTAGGCAGCCATATGGCTGGATTTCCTGACAGTAGCAAGAAGGCATTCAATAGGAACTGATTTTCCACTGAGGGACTGTCAAAACACATGAGCTATTAACTCATCTTTGTCTCCCCTCTACTTAATTGGAAAGCCTCACACCCTTCCAACATACTAAACAAGGAAGGTCTACTGACAACAGTTGCTATAAAAAAATGCTACTGGTACAAAGTAGTTTAACTAGACCCACAGCTTAAAATAGGAAGGCAAAAATATATTTGAAAACTGAGTCTGTCCATGACAAAGTCTGCCGTCAGTCCTTGCACTGTACCTCTACCACATCCCTTTCATTACTTACCATTTTAACATTTCACTGCCTGCAGACAATGAGGAAGTAATTAACACAAGCATGATTTGGCAAGGCTGGCACTCAGATTTGAAGGATACTCTTCACTGTTACGGATGTCCACCACCAGCAACTTTGGCTTGCTAGACTTTGTCTTCTTTACAGGTGTTTTGGAATGATTAGGTCCTGTCAACTCACACAAATCAATCAGATCTTCTGCTGAAATTCGTGGTGACACCTCTGCCTTCAGGTCATCCAACTTGATGGAATCCCTAGACTTTAAACGAAGAAAATTAATCTTAAAAGGTGATAGAATACATGGTGTTCTTTGAAACTTCTATTTATTTGACAACCTCAAAGTGTAACAACCCAGTTAGACGGAAACAGATCTTTTCCTTATAACTCTGAAATAGTCTGTGTTAAAACCATCAGTACAGAAAAGCTCCAGAGCAGTGCCAAATACCCATCTGCCAATTATTCTGTTGAAGTTGCTAAAAACTAAAATTGCTTGACAATCTGTGCAAACTATTTCAGTTTGTGATTTGTTAATGAATTATTCACTGTGGCCGAGGGGGTCACAAAACACACAAGAAGTTTCTCAGCATTGAAGGTTACATAAATTGGTTAGAACGTACACTCTGAAAGGAAAATCTGAAAGGCCTTATCCTTTGAGTGGGGAAAAATGGGTAGCAACTGTAGATTTCGCAAAAAAGCTGCAGGGAAGCCTCTGTAAGATACAGAGCTATCTAAACACCAGGCATCACAACAGTAAAAGACCAGGCACAAATCAGGACACTAGAAGTGTAAGAAAATAGTTCCGTACTATAATCCAGAAAATTTGTTCCTCAGTTTTGGGGAATGAGGAAATTGGGGGACAGAACTGTTTTTCATAAGAGAGCCTTCATTGTGAATTATCTCAGAACTATTTCTAAGTGCTAGCATTTCTTCATTTTACATTTTTAAAAGATCATGCATATCTAGATGAAGTAAAAAAACCAAAAGCCCAAACCCTCCTTATTTTTGTGAATAACAATGCAGAAATGCTGTATTTTCATTAATTACCAACACATATAAATCTCTGAACTGCAGAACAAAATAATGAAATATGGTCACCATTAGACACTTGTGAAAGCCACATGTCTCCACCTAACATTGCTGAAACTTTTAAGTGCCATTACAACTAGTTTCATGCAAAGGAATTAGCTTGATTCACACAAAATAAAACATAAGGGAAACTTCCAGCTTGTTTAAGAGGGTCACACTTGGATTCTTTGCAGGCAATAGGCATGCCCTAGGGCTCTGTCCTTGGGAACATCAGGTTTGCAAATCCTATGGGAAGATCTAAAAGCCGAAGAACTGCTACAGTCACCTTTCCTATTATTACATATGCAAACATGAGACTTTTTCCTTTAATCTCCCAGCTACCCTGGTGGGACTTTCAGAACTGTATCTTCACTAAAAGGTCTTCTTTCACTTCAAGTAAATGTGGAAAGTGCTTATTTTTTGTTTGTAAACTTTCATACAGTATGTAATTCAAAATACATTAGCATGCACCATGGTGTTAAGGAGTTGATTTATCGACTTTTGTAACTTTTTTTTCCGTTGGTGCCACTGCCTCAATCTGAAAAATCACAAGTAAATATTAAAGTTTTCATTATGCTTTAATCCAACAGAGTTAACAGGTTGGCTACATATGAGAAACCAAAAACCCACAAGCAAAACCCAAAGCATTATGGAACTCAACTTACTCCAAGAGTTATGTACATCAAAGATACACTCATGGAGCTTAGTCATCCTACAACAGAACTGGCTTGTCTTGTGCAAACATTGTACTCCGATTGAGCAGGAGGTCAATTAAAGGCAAAAGTTGTTTATAATTAAGTCTATAGCTGTTTCTAGTGAGTTATTCTGGCTGTCAGGAGACAGGAACAAACAGAATGACTAGGATCATGGACCACCTTCTGAAAGATCTTCAGACTGTTTTGATGTCTTATTCTTGAAGAAGATGACCTATATTAATAGCCATTTCATCATGAAGATTTGCTTCTGCACTCTGCAGCTGTTCAGAACATGAGTAGAGCATACAGAAATGGACTACAGAAAGTGGAAAACTAAAAAGAACAAATAGAACATTATCATGTATTACCTTTGAGAATAAGTTATATAGTACAGGCAACATAGAGGTCTTTCTAGAAGTACCAGAATAGCAAATTTTCTGCTTTGACAAAATATCCCATTTCTACAATCTTGTTTTAGACTGCAGTGATCACACTGATTCATGATACTACATGCATATGGCCCATGGTAAAAAAACCCAAAACAAACCAACGAAAACCAAACAAATCAAGAGAACAGGAAAAACTGAAGGAAACGAAAGCATTACTAACTGGTATTCGCCAACCAATTGTTCGCAGCTCTAGCTTTGTTTTGTTTTCTAAACGTGCTAGTTTCTCATTTAACCTGACGACTATTCCAAGTTTAGAGAACATGCCACAGAGAACAGAGGTGCATACACAATTTTCCTGAGTTATGTCTCAGAAAAAGAAGACTTCTTGGTCCTTCTGCAGTTAGAAATACCTTTGTTGTAAAGTATGTTACCAAAAAGCACCCAAAATTACTCAAAAAATTTGTAACTGTACTTCAGGGAATATATTAGCCCACCTTTTCTGTTTTATGTGACAGTATTCAAAACAGAACTCACAGATAGCTAGACTCAGTACATAATTTCCTCCCAAATTCAGAATAACAGAGGTCACAATGCTTTATAATCAGAAAAATGTTTGATTTTCTGGATAATGTGCTCTTCTGCGGAGAAGGATTTGGGGGTGTTGGTTGATGAGAAACTTAATATGAGCCAGCAGTGTGCGCTTGCAGCCCGGAAAGCCGACCGTATCCTGGGCTGCATCAAAAGGAGCGTGACCAGCAGGTCGAAGGAGGTGATCCTGCCCCTCTACTCTGCTATTGTGAGACCTCACCTGGAGTACTGTCTGCAGTTCTGGTGTCCTCAACATAAAAAGAACATGGAACTTTTGGAACAAGTCCAGAGGAGGGCCATGAGGACGATCAGGGGACTGGAGCACCTCCCGTATGAGAACAGGCTGAGAAAGTTGAGGCTCTTCAGCCTGGAGAAGAGAAGCC